>JANJYP010001557.1:0-24133 GCA_024605115.1 Rastrelliger brachysoma | reverse complement strand
TGCATTGCAGAATAAGCAAGGAAGGCCAGATGTCCTTCTTTCTTGCCATGTACTCCAGCACCTCCTGGAGCATCCCAATGATTTCCTGAGCCAGCTGGAATACAAAATCCTTCCAGTGTGTTCTCCATCTACCTCAGTTGTACATGCCCAGAATAACCTCCGGGGGGGAGGCGTCCAGGAGGCATCCAAGTCAACAATGCCCGAGGAACCTATATTGGAACCTATATTGGAATTGCCATCTCAGCAGAAACCAGGTACCAAGATAATATTATCTGACAAAAAAATACTTTGAGCCAAGTATTCTGTATACAGTGACCACTGTCTTACTCATTGATGTTTTTTATACTAGAAGCTTAAAGCGCTATAGCGACGATGGCTATTTTTTACAGCGGGTGCACACCACACACACATGGACCTGTATTTCCCATAAAACATAAAGTCATTGGCTTCTATTTTCTGCCTCAAGTGGTGTTCCCATGAATCATAAGAGGCAAACTTGGGGATAAAAACAGTCCACCGAGTAGAGCTCCTCCAGATGACTGGCTCCATGCTAACTTCCTGTCAAGTGTTTACCCTGCAGATCCTCATCTGTTTGATCCCACAGCATCATCAGACTCTTATAGTTTGATTATGTTGAACTAAGAAGATCCCTTTTAAGACTTGAGGCAAAGGCAGACAATTCAAAAGATGCTCATAAGGGCCGGGTGCTTTGATCATCCTGTTTTTGGATTTCCTCTTTATACACAAGGGGAACTTGATTGCCATGTCAAAGGAGGCATTTCGTCGCATTCTATATATATATATATATATAAAAAAGGGGGGTTTCTGCATAAATGGAAACTGTTGCTGTGAAATATGACAAGGCAAAGATCATCAGAAGTGTGTTTTGATAGAATTCTGGATTCTACTGTTATGTTCTGTTACATTCTTATGACAAATATTTAGGGATACTGAGCGGGAGCAATGTATCCTCTGAGTCTATGTAATTTGCTGTAAATGCAACCTTTCAACACACCTTCTTCCATATGAGACACAAATAGGCGTGAAATGTCAGGAGACACAGGGAAAATCAGTTCCATACCTGTGGAATACATACGCTGTTTGTAGATGCTGTTCATATTGCTAGAAAATACAAGGGGGTAAGGGCAAAGAGTGGCAGCAGCACAGGAGAAAAGAAAGAGAGAGAAAGAAAAAAGACAACTACGTTTTTGAAATCTCTCATATCACATTTCATCGTCAGTCCTCGGCATGTGTTGAGCTAGAGAAAATGGAGAAAGTGGGGTTTTATGGCATACCCCTGTAGAGTAATCAGAAGCAGCGGCTAAGCAGAAGTGACAGCAGCGGTTTGGGATTAGGGTCAGTAGCTCCGCACCACATGCCATTGAGAGAGGAGAGAAAGGCGAACGGGGGATAGGGGGTGGGGATGCGGGGTATGTAGGAGGGTTGCGCGCCAGTGGGCAAGGGCCAGCTGGCAGAGGGACGGCCCACAGGCCTGGGCTAAATCAGAAAGTTTCATACCCGTACCTATCATAAATAACACATCTGCAGCTAAGGCTGATTAACCACCCACTCGTCCGTGCGCAGGCCTGTGTTAATTAGCAGGTGTCAGAGGACGTTTTATAAAGTGTAAGATTACGGCCAGACCCTATTTCACTCTGTACTCTGCGTGACCTTGCGCTCATTAATGGGGTGCCGCAATCAAATGTTAATGCCCCTCTGAGGTTTTGGATAATGTACTGCCCATAATCAGGACGCTCATGAAATGCAGCCATAAATGCTAATATTTGGCTTTCAGTGACACTTGTGACGGGTTTAAATCCTTTTTTTTTTTTCTTTCACAATCTGTTTTTTAGGGGATGGAAATGGCACAAGTTTAAGCAAATGAGAGAGTATTGACCACTGCGAGATTAGACACAGCCTTAGTGCGGTTCTATTAAACGGCTGCAGACTTCCTCCTAAACCCTACTTACCCCACAAGTTCTATTACTCTTTATTTTTGCTAATAAATCAGGTTATAGTCCCACTGTGGACCCACCGAGTTCCTAAAGCAGAGGAGCAAAGCATCTTCATACACTCTAATAGACAAGATAGGACAAAATGAGGGAGACAAAGGAAGAGACGTATATTATACTCACGGGGGCAATTGCTACTGACTCAAATGAGTCAACGTAATGAAAGCCTTAGTTTCCAATGCATTCAACCCACACAACACTAAGAAGTACTTTAAACTCACTGCAAAGAGTCAAAGGAGGCAGACGATGCTGTAAAAAATACCAGCTGTTATATCGTATACAGTCTGCATATTTTCAACGTGTTTATGAAGACATGTGGACCATATTAAGACATCATTACAGCTACCAACAATACTGTTTGTGTCACCTGCCAACAAAGGAAACTGTACTCCAGTAATGGTTACAGAAGATATTAAGTTAGCGTTAGTTGGTGCAGGACATGGACGTTATACACGCCAGCTGAATCAGCATTCCTTATCAAGATAGTCCGTTTAAATATGGCTCCCTCCTACACTGATCCCTGCTACAACAATACTGACAGTCACACTGCTACTGCTGCTGGTGAAGTGTTGCCTCCACAACACTATCCTCCTTTTTTCTAGTTCTGGGTCTCAAAGTGGCTCAAAGGTCAACTTGGAGCTCAGTGTCTTGCCTTTGGCCCATTCTGTATAGAGAGCTCTGTTTTAGCTTAGCATGCTGCTGACTAATCCAAGGAACATTTTAGGGTGGAGCCACCAGCGTCAAGCTAAAACTATTTCTATTTGTTGCAATTAATGGTATGAATCTGTAACTGAACCATGTAACCTTGCTAAAAAAAAAAAAAAAAAAGTTTAACACCAAGTTTTCATTTTCTTCATTTCCAAAAGTCAAAGTATTACCTTCCCCTCCCAATGACAAACAGGCAGAGTGAGTTATGTGATTAGCTGTTGTTTAGAATCAAATGCACAGAGTCTTACTCATATTTCAATTCCAGTGAAGCTTGAGGTTTTTAATTTAGAGTTTTAAGTTGAATTACTTGTTCTAAACAATAGTTGTTGAGTAGAACTGTGATTGAACAGACCAAATAAGACAATGAATCACATGCAGGCAGTCATCCACAAACTGAACAGCAATAATAAATATACCAGAGTAATTGATGTTGATCCAGGATCATTGTTGGTGAATGAAAAGCTGTCATAATTTGTAATCAGTGTGCTGCAGAGCTGACTGTTGAAATTCCTTTTGTTCTGTTGACAAGACTGAAGATGTGTAACTGCAACATCCAGTACACTGATCAACTTTGCAACAATTTTATCTTAGACTTTTTGCTCATTAAGCCTCCACACTTCCACTGAAGCACAAAATATTGTTCTTGTGGTGTACTATCAATGGTAATAAAATGATACTTTTTTTTAGTCCAGTTACTACAACAATCCAGTATCACAGCAGTTTATAAAATAGTTACAAAATTTAATCCATGAACATGAATTTTATGGACGTTTTTACGTGTGATACAACACAACTTTTAAACTACTGTATTTCAATGGGAAATCTGTTTCGTTTTTGGCAGCTTCAGATGCGAGCGAGAGAGACTGCATTAGTTAGTATGGTGAAGACAGCAACAAAAGTCATATAGTAGTTTTCCTCACTGTTATTTTTATGATATCCTCAACATTTCTCAACACAAAAATGTTCTCAATAACTCCTAGAAATTTGGGTCATTTTGGGTGATAGTCGAAGCAGCAACAGCTTCACAAGTGAAATTGAGAGAAGTTAAGCCGATGGCCATGACATTCACCCATCGTTTCATTAAGTTATCAGGGATAAACAGGGATAGATAAATAAATAAATAAATCGACAGCGAGTCATCCAGTCTACCCACAGGAATGATAAAAAAATAAATAAATAAAAAAGCAATACAGCATCTGTGCTCCCAGTCCCAAACGCTGTAGGCACTAAATGTACTGACCATTGAAATATTAGTTTTAAAAGTGTACTGTGTGACAAAAAAAAAAAAAAAAAAAAAAGTAAAATTATGTGTCCATGGATGCGAATCAATAGAATAATTTTGTGACTATTTTACAAACTGCTGTGAGACTGAGTTGCGGTACATCATCAGTATGTCAATATCGTTATATATTGTCACAAATCCTTTTCTGCGGTTTCCACTGAATTTTATTTTGATGAAGACAAAAATTTCTCTTTTGACATCAAGCTGAAAGCACATGTCTTTCTTACACAATTGTATTTGACTTATTTTAGATGAACACAGGACATGTAGACTGCTGTGAGATTTTTTTTTTTTTACCAATATACATGATTTAATTCTAACCTCCTCACACACAAATAGCTAGTTAGTAGAGAGTAAATATAGAGTGTATAATGTAAACCAATCTAATATGTGAGAACATGTTAATGTTTAGTGTCTCTCACCTATTTCCTTCTCCTTTCCTCTTGAGATCTTTGCCATGTTCTATGTCAAATTTCACTAATTCCAAGTTATCATAGCACAGATGGACTTTCTCATGTCTCCTCACTGAACAGATGATACTGAAATGATTCCTTGGCTGCAGTCTTCACTCATAAACCTGTTCTGACAGCTACAGTTATGTGATGTCATACTATAGAACTGAAGAAGTCTGCCATGTTCTGGAATGTCAGGATGACAAAAAGTTTACCTGAAAACAACAAAGAGCAAAAGACAAACACAAAACAGAGACTGAAGCATCTGTGCAGGTTAAAAAGAAAGAAAGTCAATGTGATTGTGACTAAAAGAAAAGTCTCTCCACACACCTGCTGTACATGTGCTTTAGTTATGGTAATCACAATTAATTACATTTTCAGGATATATTCTCCTAGTAAGTAATTCCTTCTTTAGTCTTAACCATGTCAGAAACTAGGAAAACAAAATGTTCATCACAATTTCTCAGAAGATCCAATATAACGAATGGAGACATGAAACTGAGAAATGAAGCACATTTTCACATTTAAGATGCTTTAACAAGTGAATATGTTGCACTTTTTTTTTCTTTGCATGTCGATACTCCTTCAAAAACAAAAGTGTGAGCATTTCTAGTGTTTTCAAAGGCAGCTCTTATATTGCATTGATCAGAGCAGTGTGGTAACATATGGATTTGATGCATTTATCTTGATGGTATATTGGATGGTACATTGATTCCTACTGCAACTAAAGGCCAAGAATTCTTAGTGTTGGCACTGTAAAGAGCCTGTGTGAGAGACTTTGATCAGTGTCTTTTACTCTTTTTCATACATTTTTTCCGCTGATAGTGTTTGTTTGTAGCAAAAACTGTAATAACTTCACCAGAATTCATGTGTCTTTTTTTTTCCAGATTCACCACAGAAAAGCGTTCCATCACCTTCCCTGTAGTCTTACACACATTTGCATTTTGTAATATACCGTAGCGGAACAATTCCCAGTGCACACCTTCTCCTTTCTCATGATTGTCATTTTCTATGACAAAGTGAGTAGGTGCATGTAAAACTTCAGACATATAATGAATGCACGACAACTGCCTGATAATGCAAAACACATCCATCAAGAGTTGCGGCGGTGCTACAGCACAGTACAACAGCCAGTGAGTTGAATACCTCTGAGCTTGTGGTGAAAACAAATAGCCTGTGTAGTTGTTGTACTGCTCAAAACAAACTGTAAACAGACTTGATTTTTGCTTCTATAAATGCAGGTCACACTGAAGCTTGTAATAACACCTATAGTAAAAAGTAGCATGGCTTTTCGTGCCACGACGACGCTCGATTCGGTGGCGCACGTGGTGGATTACAAAAGAACGACTCCTCCAAAATGACTGAAATGCTGATGGAAGAACTACCTCCGATGTATTTATCATCCCCGACACTAATAAAAAGAACATTGAGATGATGAATAAAAAAAGAGGCTTCATCGCTTGAGCACGGGCCTCTTTGTTTGCAACAATCAAACCAAGCTATCATAATTATTTTGACAGTGTTGTACTGATCTGACTTTCAGTTGTCATATCCTTGATAGTAATGAAGAGATCTCTTTCTGAGATATAGCACCGACACCATCGCTCCGCTGTTATTTTAAGAAAAGCTCAACTACGCGCTCGCATTCACTCGAAGCATGTGTCATATTTTATAAGTACAATACCTAAAAAAACACATGCTTCCTTTTTAAAATCTCATCCACCCTCTCGTGTGTCCCGACCTAGAGAAACAAATCCGTCATCACTTCCACGTTGGCTGTGTCACCCTCCACTGTCGCCATCTAGACAGCAATCTCAGTGAAATTTGGCAGCCGCCGGGCTCCGCTCGCCTCAGCTCGCTGAATCATGATGTATGATGTTTACATAGCCATAAAATCCCCTCCAGAACTGCAATGCTCACTGCTTCCCCTAATTAAGAGCAAGTAGATATAAACACGGACACAACCTCACACAAGTGCAGGCAGGCAAACACACTACACATACACACATATATACACACACGAGCACTGACAGGGGAGCAGATACACAATAACAAGTGCATGATGTAACAGCGGTATAGACAAACAGCAGGTTAAGCACACTCTCTCAGCTCTTATTGCTGTAGGCGATAGGGAAGGTAGATATCAACCTCAGTTAAGAATCAGAGTTTCCTGGTCTATAAACATCAACGGGAGCATATTCAGATGAGACAGATTTGTCTCCTGGTACTCTTTATACTCTCAACACATAATATGAAGTTATTGATCAATATAAGTCTTCTAATATTCCCACTCAAATAATATACCTGCTGTCTGTTCAGTCTAATATACAGGAGAACAGGCATCCAGGGACAGTAAAAGCAGGGTCAGTGTAGTACTGTATTTTTTATGTTTGGGGGAGGGGGGGTGTTAAGAGAGCTATGATTTTATTGTCAAAGCCTGTAGTGCGACGCGTGTGCTGTACAAACACCTGGTACTTTCTCTCCTTTCTCTATCTCATTCTCGTACGCATGCACACACACACACACACACACGTTGGATAGAATAAGTCCAGTTGAAGAGCAGCCCTCTCTAGATTAACTTGTCACTGAAGTTGAGGGGCACAGTCCTCGGGGGTTGTCTTATCCCTGGACAGATTGGCCTGCTGGCTTGCTCTTTGTTATTTAGTGGGCTCTTATCTGCCACTCTGGACCTAGGCACTATCTGCAACATGCTGCTGCTGCTGCTGCTAAAAAAAAAAAAAAAGTGCTTGAAGCAGGGTTTAATCTCAAAGCCTTAATTGGAAAGGAGTGATGTTTCCAATGGAGCACAAGGAGAAGGATAAAGGATTTTAGACATTCATTCGTTATCACATGCCGTGTTATAAACAACAATGATTTTCATGTTGCAAAACCAATTTTTTTTTAAATATATTTGGTGAAGTGAAATCTATCTGAAGTACCTCTAGAGTACTATGAGATGATTCCACTCAACACATTCCAGATGTTTCCATTTGATTTTAAACTGAAACACTAATCAATTGTACAAAAATGGATATTATTTTTCAGATATTTTTATATCATTGAAGTGCATATGTTTATGTTTATTCAGTGGAGTTTGCATATTGGTACTTGTGTTGTGACATATGAACCATTTATTTACTTGTTAGGTAAATATTTCTACCACTTATCCATTAGGATTTCAACTATGTAACCATTATTTTCAACTATTTCAAACATTTCCGTCACTTTAGGTCAAAGGTTACTTTGCTATAATAAACCATCTATTTACATGAGAGATGAAGAGCCTGAGATGCTTTAAGAAAAACAATATAATTCTCAGTCTTTTACAGATAACTTTGCAGTCCTACTCACAATTCAACTTTCAACCAAAACTTGGCAATCATACTTTGCAAAGTTATCCAGTGGGTCGAGGGCTATGTATGTTTAACATCATTGCTTCAGCTTCAATCATTTGTCTACTACTTCAGCTAACTATTTCAACAATTTCTATTACTTTTAGATATATCGACCATCTATCATACCTTTTAAACTAGCTAAATATTTAATCCACTACTTTAGATTATCCATTTTAAACATTTATCCCATGCTTTTAGCTCGACTTCTCTGTTCACTTGTAACTCCTAATTGCAGCACATACTGTAGTGCAGCTGGCTGGCTCCATATGTATATATATATATATATATATATATATATATATATATATATATATATCAAAACCTAATTACAATTTGCAATTTTGAGCCACTCCACAACCTTTCTACATATACCCCATATCTAAAGCACAAGTGGCCCTGGTAGGGAATCAGTACTTTAATGCACCATGGAGTGCAGTATGTCTCCACCCAGAGCCTGATGGATGATAAAATAAACCAACAACCACTGACTTGGAAAACTGTCAACTACAACCTTGCTTGAAACTGACAGGTGTCTAAAAGCACATGCATGACTGATGCAGGGTAATAACTATTCAATGAGTCTGTAAGGTCAAACTGAAGGAGTCAAGTCGCTATCATCCATAAACTAGAACTATCCAACAGTAAGAAAGTTATCAGTATTATAGAAGCCATTTAAATATAACATATAATTAGAACAGGTGTATTTACAAGAGGGAGTAGTGGTGGCTGGAGTTACATATCAAGACAGATTAGAATTTTCTGTAGATCTCATGTCTTGAGACACTTTTTCACCAGCGATGACTCAGATTTGCAACCAGACTTTTATTTTATTTTTCTAAATAATGTGAATCAGCAGCTTCTCCGAGCTTGTTTATTCATGAGTCACATAAGAGACACAGAAGGTTCCAGGAGGCCTGTACCAAATAAATGCATGTTTACAAATGATTACTTGTGACCCCTGGTTTCAGGTTGTACACAAACGACCACACATCAATTATAACTGGATGACTCACTGTAGCATTTCCAAGACAACCCATAGGAGTATTTAATGATATGCCAATCTGATGAGTCAAACTCTACAAATAGATATTAAAAAAATAACTTTTTTTTGATAAGAGTTCAGTTCTCTAATAAAGCTTTAACACATAATAAAAAAATATTTAAAGGAAATGTAACTCAATATCTGCCATTCCCTAGCACAGACTCAATACATTTACGTCATGTAGAAAAATAAAACATCTTTGAGAAATAACCACAAAAAGACATAATAATCACCTCCATCAACAGATAAATGAATAATTGCACCAAATTGTTGCAGGGCAGGCTAAGTATTTACATTCTCATTATTAACAGTAGTTTGTAGAAATCACATTGTTTTTCTGGCCATTCTAGGATAAAAGAGATTTAACAGATGCAATCAGAAACATGTCAGAATCAATTCTTCTTATAGCGTTTACACGGCAGAAGCAACTGGCTGCCGTTTAGCGAATATCTGTCATGACTCACACATCTGGACTTAGCTCTGCTGTTCTTCATAGTTAGTTTTCCTCTAATTGTAAGCTGTGTTTTTTTTGGTGGACTGTAAGGCAGTGTGAACGTTGATTGGGATGTTACCGGCCCGCTCCCTTGTCGGCTCGACTCTGCGTTCTCAACACAATGACAGGATGTGATGTCACGCCGTGCCAGTCTCCAGTAAGCGCCAGGGCCTGTTGGCATTCGGGGAGCCGTAGTCACTGGTTACCCTCAATTGAAGAATCTGTGGAGAATTCAGTCTCAAACACACCCAAATGGAAAGCAAACAAGAGGTCAGATGGTTTATTTCCTCCCACATCCAGAATGTCTGGGTACTCCTCTGTGAATACGCTTACGAAAATTTGACTGGTTTATTTTTGAATTGACGTGAATTTTGCTAAATGAAACATCCAGTGCTCGCTTGATGTATTCAATGCTGAATTCACTTTTTTTTCCCACTAGAGGTTCTGAGAATAGTTTGACCCCTTCATGACTGACCAGCAGGCATAATAGACATGTCGAGCCTCTTTGAAGATGAGTCCTGTTGGACCATCTCCTTGGAGACATGAGGATAGACACTGCAGAAAGTAAAATCAAGCCTTAAAATGAGTCTTATGCCAATGGCGCATCAGCTAATTCTCTAACGTATACTACCTGTTGGCTCTTCACAATCAATAGTAAAATAAAAAATAGCAGCCCTGCACTGCTTACAGCCAGAGCTGAGATCCTGCAAAACCAGCACCACGAGCGACGCTAGGGAATCAGGGTCAACATTTTGCTTGGCACGCTTCCAGTGTCATGAACTAAAGAGAGTGAAAGGGAAGGGAATGGAATGAGCAAGGGGAAAAAAAAGAGAACAGGAAAAAGAGCTAATATTTTTAACTCCTGCAGTGCGTCACAGAGATGTATGGACCCGTCTGCTGAGGATAAGAGTGGCCAGAAAAGAGGAGTATCCTCAGCCAGGATCTTTCATCACCTTCTGATGTCATTCACAACTTACAGCTTGCCTCAGGTTATGTCTCCATGATGACCATAAGAGGTTGTAAATATTTCCTCCGTCTATTTTTGTAGCCCTATTTTTTTCTAATTTTTTATTTTATTTTATGCACATATACAAAAGAGGCTGAGATGCTGAGCATGTGTATGTGTGTGTGTTGGTGTTTGAGTGAGCTGTTCGCTGTGCAGACTGTTGATTCAGCTGGAGCCTGCCGAACGCCTGACAGCCAACTGACATCCTCTGTCACTGGGCGCCGGTGCGCAATCATGACTCAATAAGCCCAGGAAATCAGGGGAGAGCAAGAGAGTGAAAACACACATCAGGGCCAAGAAGAGCGGAGAGCAGCGGAGCAGAGGTTAGACGGCCTCGGAGGTTTGAGGGTTCCGGCGCTGCAGCTTCGAGTTACATCCATCTTGTTCCAAGACCTCCCTGGAGATTACAGTATGTGTGAACATGAGAAACCCTTTGGGGTGAGTTGACTTTATCTCCGCCATAGGAACACATTGCTCTACAAATCCCATATGCATGCAGTACGTATTCGCTCAAAATTAAGTTAGAGTCAGATTGAAATCAGACTCTTAAGCATCGGTTTCATCTCACAAAAATGATTACGCCACAGAAGAGTAATTTCTCTTAAAATGCCTAGTTACATTTGCAGTAGCTACAAACTGAGCTAAGAGGAAAGTTTGTGTTTTTGTTTTGTTGCCCAGTCTGCAGTCACTGTACTCTGCCCAACCAGGCGCCCCTGTGGCGCATACCATGTAACCCCAACAGCCATGGTTCATCTCCCAGCTGCGGGACCCTTGTTGCATGTCACACTGTACCTCTCTCGTTCTCTCACTCTCTCCCTGTGTCTCATGTTTCTCTCCGCTGACTGTCAAATAAAGGCCAAAAGTGTTATCTAACTAGTGAGATAGCTACAACTAACTTCAGCTGAGGCTAAAATGGAACTGAATAATTGCTTTTCTCTATTTATAATTGAAATATATCCACCTTGATGAACCAACAACTTTGAATTCAGGTTCTTTCAGTAAATACCTAGCTAAATTTCAGCTTCAGCAGCAATAACTGCTATCTCAAATTGTGAATCCATTAGAAGTCACTTCGTATTGACTTTTATATGAATGTAAAGAGAAGATCAACAGTCAAAAAGATTGTACCCTCATAAACTTTGGGATATAAATAATGCAATTATAGTTAAATTCAAGTTAAACAAACTAGTTCCAATATAAGAGTTCCAATGTATTTTATTGGTCAGGTATCATGAAAGATCTATGGCAACAATTCATGGTGGCTAAAATTAGAGCATTACAGCCACTTACCTGTTGCTTCCTGCCTTGTAGACCAACAAAGAAAGCAATGTAGGATACCATCAAGTGTGTCATGGGTAATGAAAAAAAAAAGAACTGAAGAGACCATTCTTCCAAAGAGTACCCATCTGTTGCCTGTTGAAGCAGCTCCATTCCCTTCACCGTTAAGCCACAGAACTGAATTACGATTAATTTTCCTCTGTAAAGTTTTAAAAAATATATATATTTCACGAGCTCGTCTGTGAGAAATATGTTTGTTTCAAACCTCCACCATTAACATTAAACATCTCAATGAGGGCAGTGAGAGGGTTCTAGGCTCGATAATTCCAGTGAAAACCAGTCGTAAAAACCCTGCAGTTACTCAGAGGCCTTCAGCAACCGCCATCCAAAAACTTGAGGGACTGCGTTCTTTATTGCCTCATTGACAGTTGTGTAATTAAGGTAATAAATCCCCTGCTTATGCATGTATTAAACTTTACAGTCAACTTGTCCATAGACATAATATTTAACTGAAGCTGTCTCTTCTCATATACATATATATTTTTTTTTTTCAGCATAAAAGGAATTAATTGACACTAACAATAAAATAAAATTTAAAAAAACTTGGCGAAAATTCTTGTTGTATTTCAGTCAATAAAACATGTCAGCGGTTTGGTCAGTGAAGAATGAAGCCTTGTATTCTAGACGTGGGTCAATAGCAATTGCTAATTAGTATATGGAGACAGATGGGTGGAGACTTCCTGCAAAAAGATACTAAAATGAGAATGTTCAGACTCAGAGAGGGAAAAAAAGGACTTCTGTGGGTGACAACGTGCTTAACACTGCCTGGATTTGGCCAGTTTGGTAAAATCCTATCCATCTGGCACTCCATCTAGTCAAAAATATATTATTCAAAGACTGCTATTACCTGTAGTCAGGTGCCAAACAACCAACACATGCTGAGTGCAGTGATCTGAGAACAGCATCCAGTTTCTATGCTGGAGGGATTTTTTTTTTGCCTTGGCTCTGCCAATTTGGATGATTCTCATTGGTACAGTTTATTGTTGTGTTGGGTTTCTGTGGACAGTTGCCAAGAGGTAAGATGGGCAGCATATAAAATGTTGCTATAATAGCTCCTCTGTGCTGAATCAGTCACTGATACACTTGTTTACTGCCACAAACTTCTCAATTTCCTTACAGAAGCCTTCGGATAGAATGAGATCAGCTGTTCGAGAGTAGCTGCATCTAAGAGTGCTCCACGTATGACCCTCTGATTTTTGAGGCCGTGGTTTCTCCTCTGGATGATGCCAGCCGTGCACCTCCCCCTCGTGCCCGCAGCCCGCTGCATCCTCCCAGTCTTTTACTGTGGTAAAACAGCGGTGGAACATTTTGTGGGGAGGCAGAGCCACACGAGCCAAATAAGCGGTTTTGACCAATTAAAGAGTGTTTTTGAGCTCAGGGATCGGTTTGGATGGCAGACTGAAGGGTTCGAGAAAGTGTGAAAGCATTCGGTGAGATGAACATGGGTGGGGGATAAAAGGGCCACCAGCACATCCTGACCGTGAAATGTCCATGAGAATGTGTCACTAAAAAGCCCAGAGTTGCTTCACTCTCCTGGCGAGCCATCCCCTTGGTGAGGCAGGGCTTAGCTGGAGGTTCCTGCGGTGAGGGACATATGCTTTCTTTATTTCCTTCCATCCATCCTCTTTGATGCGGACGGGAAACTGAAAAAGGATGTTTCTGTATGGAGGCCATGTTGAGGTGGATTTGCAATGAATTAGGGACGGGTTAAAAAAAAAAAACTAGACTGGAGGATGAATGAACCAAGGAGGGGGGACCTCAATACATTTGCATCAAAGTACCCTAGCCGTAAGCCCCTCGTTGCAGCTACAGTACGAAGAAGACGTCTCCAGAATGAGCTAAAGCGTGTCTTTTTAATAGAGAGGGCAGCAGAGAGATAAAGAGAGATTCACAGACAGGCGTGAAATGTCTGCCGTGGGAGAGCTTCAGCGTTGACTCTCTGATGACCTATCTCACCACTGAGAACAAGTCGCAATTATGCTACAGAAATTGGGCATGATAGAAAGGGCTATGGGAGCTTTGCCTGTTACCCCTTGCTATTCTAAGTTTACAGCTTCTGGGGTCAGAGTTCACATGCAAGCAGCCCCTCAGGGCCGCTTTTGGATTCATCCTTTTTAACAATACATCTTTGTTTTAAAGAAGTCTAAAATAGATGCTGGTGATAAAGGCTCATTTTAAACATGTTTTTACTCTTCTGCTTCCTGTTAATTGTTTGGACTATAAACAGAGAGAAGCATGTGAGCCAGGGTCTGAAACCAAATAAAACCTCATTGGTTTTTGTACCCCTATTTTTAAAAGAAAAATACAATATACTTCGTTTCCCCAATAGGACCAAGTATTGTCTCTTAATTCCCATATCCATGATTGAATCTCACTAGTGGGATTGTTTGGTTTATGTTTCTTTTAGTGTATGTGTGACTCGTGTGTGTGTGTGTGTGCATGTAAGCATCCTGCCCTTTCCCAGCTCTCTCTGAATAGCGAGCAAACTCAGAATAACTCAGATGACAAATAAAGGGCAGCAGGCAAATGTTATTTTTTTTAATATTTCGCTACATAAAAAAGAAGCCAATAGATAATAAATTTGTGAGCCTAGTCTTAAAATCTTATTTATCTTTAAAAAGTGAAAAAGAAAAAGCTCATGAATACATATCCTGACAACCCCAACAATCAGCGGGATATGTTTTGAAATATTTTCACTTGTTTTAACGGAGAACTGAGATGAGCTCAAAGGTGAGTGAATCTGGTGTGCGACCCGCTGGCAGATTGTTTTCAATGTTTTGTTTTGTAAGAAATCTTATTTTTAAACTGGAAACCTGATAAAATGACTTGTTGGAATAGGATTTTATTTATTTATTTATTTTTTTGCAGTGCCCTTCTCCTCCTGCCAGGAAACGTTCCCATGGTACTTCATCTCCTCATTTGGTCCCCGCTCACGCAGTCCGGATTATGGATGGAGACCAGAATACTTATAAGGCCAAGTTCACTGCTGCACCACAGACAGAGCCTGGGCTATGTATCTGCTGCTTCTCCAGCGATACTGAGTGTCAAAACAACAAAATAAAAAAACCCACAGTAAACTGCCTTGGAGTATTCTGAACCCAAATGGCTTTTATTCATGTCAAACTTATTGTCTAGGATCGTCAGACGGGAGCAGAGCCACCTCCATCAACACTAATGATGACGAACGAGCGGAGCTGATGAAATTTCACGATGATCTCATTGAGATGTGAAAACAAGAGAGGAGTTTATGTATAGCGTGTTTATGAGACATGAGGGGAAACGGTGATTATAAATGAATATGCTTGACTTATTGTCTTATGTCCTTTGAAAAACAATATGGTGAAAAAGTTGTCACATGCCCGATTTGTGAATGAAGTGAAAATGACTCGAGATCAAACTCATCGCCTGTGTGTGTGTGTTTGACTGTGATGCAATGTGCGTATTCTCAGGCACAGGAAGGCTGTGAAGGCAAAATCCACACTCATAAACAGGGCCTCTCAAGATTAATTTCAGTAGTCTCTGTTTAGATCATTAAACATGCTCAAGTCCTCGTGCTGTACTCTGGCGGTTGGTAGTCAGTGGGTCCGCCCTGCCGCTGTAGGAACACTAACACGCCAACTCACACACCGCATCGTCCGCTCGTTCTCAAGTTTAAAAGTAGCACTGGTTTCCCAACTTCTCTTGGCACCTTATTACAGTAAAACTTAGTTTATTGATGGTAAATTCATCCCAGGACCCCTTTTTAAACAGCAGGGCTAGATTCGTCAGTGCATAATATGTAATTAGACTTTTATACTGTGTTGTTGTACTTGTTGCTGTCTGGTTAGAATTAGCATTATTACCGGCTCAAACGCTAACCACTCATACAGACACCGGTTACTTTTCTTACACGCAAACGCATATTTCACCTTACTTTGTTTTCTATAAAGCGAGAAAAAAAGTACTTTCTAAATAAATCTGATTTGATTTGACTTGACTTTTCTTGACCAAACTCCTTTGGGCATTAAGCTGGTTAAAAGCCATTGGCTCGTGTTGGTGTTCAATGTGTCACAACAGTACATGTCAGAGATGCCCAGTGCCCGGCTGAATTCCATCAAACTACCACAAGTGCATGTTAATACAGGGAAAAGAGGAATTATGTGTATATACTGAGTAAATGTCTTGGACGGGTAATATGTGACAAACAGAGAGTCTGATTGGTCATGATCTTTTGGGATTTTGACATGAACCTGCCACACTTCTCATAGCTAAACTTGCTAAATTGACAGTGAAAACACAGTTTACATTCTTCAATTACAAGTGACATAAATGATTATAGGAGAGTAGCCTATTTCTAAACATAATAAAACTGGCTATTATGGAATTTTTGGGAACTGGTGCTAAGCTGCTGTGTTACAACCGTATCACAATTATTCCTTAGTAAAGCTGAGATGGTGACTGTGCTACCTAACAGCATTAACTGTGTGTAAATAAGAATGTATTAAAAGCTCCCCAAAAGCATAAATCACCCCAGCCCCTATATTAGCAGATGGGAAAATAACTAATTAACTAACAAACTAAATAAATAAATAAACTATTTCTAAACTTGGTTTCTAATATTTTTCCAACTGGTCATTTTCCTAATAAGTTTGTTTTTAAATCGTTATTTGATATGAAAAGGGGGCGTGATTAACACAGCAGGGGCGGCTGAGGGGCGTGTCTCGCGGGCCGTCGCCTTGACTCCACTGCGTCACACACAAACAAAATGGCGGCTCGCAGGAAAGGGAAATGTTTGGCTTCACTTTTGCACAGCGTTTGGAAGTGATGACACCTGCGTCCCATGGCTCACACATCCAGCAGATACGGAGCAGCATTAGCATGGACTTTGAGTCTTCTTTGTGACCTACTAGTAAACGTAAGTCCGATATTTACTTTAGCTCCGTGTTGCTCTCCTGACTCACATATCTGGCTCTTGAACTGCTAAATGCTCCACTTTGTTGACCAATTAAATCGCTAACTTTAGCTGTTTGTCTTTTGTTGTTAGTCTGACAACATGCAGTGGTGTTTTAAGAGCTTATTTTCTTTGCTTTCTTTTTTTCTGAAAACTGCTAAAAGTGACACTGAGAGTTAGGAACAATAGTAAAGTTGCGGTGGAAAACCAAAACAATGCTAAGCTATAATTCTCTAAATACAGAAACTACACATACAGGTGATCCTCTTTGGGTTTGTCACAACTAGCAACAGCTGCATTCATTTGATAAACTGTCTATTTAAATACTGTATTAGAGCAACTTTACATCTGACTAGGCCTATATTCAACAACAAAAACATAGTTTAAATAAAATACCATATTAGTGCTGCCTTACATTTGATTGTTTTAGGAAATAAATAGCTTATGCTAAGATACTGAGATTTCTTACTGAGTCTTTAGTTGCAGGGATTTACATTAATAACCTCAGCATTTGATTAAAAAAAGGCTGCAGCCAATAAGTACAGGCCCTGTAGGTTTACATAATAACACATGTAAATAATACTTAATCACACTTTTGGTCTTTAGATGCAATTTCAATGTAACATCACATCATCTTCGGTGGTAGGCTAAGTGTATTTTTTACTTCACCTGTAATTATATAGTCTATGAGATTGACTGTTATACAAGAGAAAACTTTATTTCACACATGGACACACAATTAGGTGAGGATATTCAACACACAGAAAAAGGAAAATTTTACAGAAACAAAAAAAAAAAGTGCACATAGAACATGCGGTTTTAAGTTCAAGTGCACAGACATTCCAACCTCATGCAGCCTCCTTTGGACGAAAACACAGAGGGAGCATTAAGGTATCGTATTACTTTTTTTACACCCTACAGATAACGCCATTATTAATGATCGCAGCGTGAAACCGAAAACCCTCTGCCAGATTTGCTAAAAGCCAAAAAAACACTTCTCTCCTTCTATTTCTTGCACTATTGAAAACTGCATACAAGCACAATAAGTTGTAATGCCTCGAGCCTTTTCTCCCAAAAAGTCACGTAGTTATAATGAGAGTCTGTCATCCTGCTGTACCCCGGCCTCTTCAAGCGTCGCAGGTAAATATTTAGTGAGGACTGTGATTGCTGCCGGCCATGGCCTATTCATCTCTGTCACCAAGTAATAATGAAGAGCTGTGAACACTAATGTGAGAGAGGGAAAACATGCTAACATGCTGGGCACTGTGGTACTGTTTGCATCGCTTTAGTACAATTGACTCCATCCCCTCCATTGTGCACTAATGAGTCTTTATCTTGTGTTAACACTGAGCGCGAGTGTTGTTTTAACGACAACGTTTGTGTTTCCATGTACTGTAAAGCTTTTTTTTTTTTTTGTACAGTTCAAATAATGTTGCTTGTGCTGATTAGTGATCCCATTCCAAAGGGGTCGTCGGTGTGAAAATACCACCCCTGCCAAAAAGAAAACCTTTATAAAACAGCCTTGTGCGTGCGTGCGGTTCTGTTTTCCATTAAGAGTGTACAAGTAGCTCTCGAACAGTTGTGGCTCACATCCAAGGAAATGTTTCTGCAGGCTCCATTAAAGATGGATCGCTTCGGATTGTGATGTCAGCTACACCGGGTGACTTTCCTATTGGCTTCCCAGGGGTCAGCTGTCGGGAAGATCCTCCTCCGCACTTCCAGCCACGAGGTAAATATACATCTGTGTAAACAAGGCTGAGTGACAGTCTGAGGGGGCGTCATGGGAGCACAATAAGGAGGGAATAAGGCCTCCATATGTGTATAAACACAAGAGGGAGGAGGGATGTGTACTGCCCTGTGTAGCCTTGCTCCTGTAAGAGAGAGCAGCAGAGTCATGTTTGCCTGTCAGACAGAAGAAGAAGAAGGAGAAAAAAAGGAACACTGGGCTGCTCGCGGGGTCAGTGGGAGCGGCTTCAAATCCTCCTTTGTGCTCTCTAGGGCTGCGTCGGAGACAATGTGGATAATGAGGGAGGAATTTGGCTCAAATACACATAGACACACACGCACACATACACACATACAAGAAAAGCACCTCGGCCCAGCCCAGGGGGAGCCTGACCGGCCAGCTGTCTCGGCTTCTGTCTCCCCGGGGCAAGATGCTCCACACACAGACACGATCCACAAGAGACATGATTGATGTCAGTGTGGGTACAAACTCGCCATCCATCTGATAAAGAATAAGTCTGGGATCACTTGTTAGACATCAGATCACATTGTCTACTTTATGTGTGTCAAAAGGGATCAGGTGGCAGGTTAGTGTCAAGAAAAGCTGCATATGTGTCTTTCAGTCAGCCTGTTTCATTGACATATTCTCAGGTCACAAAATTTCACAGACAAGCTCTTATTCCTCCCTCCCCCCTCTCTTTTTTTTCTTTTAAACCACTTTTGAAAAGGTTTTAAAATTCTGCTATAACATAAGAAAAGGCATTAATCATCTGTGTGAACCCCTGCATTGTGCTAGCTACTGTGTCAATCTGGTCACTTTCCAACTCATATCCTTTATTTATTACCATCATTGAAAATGGATGTCAGGTTTACAAGTGTGTGTTCTTTGCTCATAAAGCGTCCAACGCCTGCAGCACCCTTTTTTTTTATTTTACTGCTGCTCATCAAACCAGCAACTGTGCATTTTTCTCACTTCATTTAGAATGACTCTTAAATTAAAAAAAAGGGGGGAGGGGTTACTGTACAAAACTTGCTATGGAGGATGACAGTAGAAGTTATAGTTTAAAAGTTGGTAGACAAATGTTTACACTGATTCAGACGTTATTGGAGGTTTAGATCATTTTTCAGTTTGTGTACAGGCCTCAGTTTTTGGATACAGTGTCTTTTGCAGCTGTTCTCCAGTAAATGAAGAGAATAAAACAAACAGCGACACTTCTCATCATGCAGTATAAATATTTGTGTTTGAGGATTCCTGCCTGGCACACACGCAGGGGTACCGCTGCTGCAAATCCCACAGAGGGGCCACAGAGGTCTCATGGAGAGGTGGCACAGTAGAGAAATAGTTTAATGTCATTGTCGTTTCTGCCAGCGATTATCCTTTTGGGTCATATTGGATTTTATTCGCGCACGCCGTTTCCTCAGAGGAAATAAAAATGCGTGTGTTGAAATGCTAAAAAAGAAGCAGTTTCTCAAATGTGATTTAGTGTTATCACTAAAGTGTTAGGAAATGTCAACGACATGGTGCGCAGGATCTATTAGGAGCACCGTTTTATGAAGGAAAAAAAAAAGTTTGGAAGCCCTCAGTGCAGCCTGTCAGCACTCGGCGGGGAGGGACTTTCTGGACACTGCATGCGCAACAAGTCCAAGGACGCAAGAAGTGGATGATGAGAGTGAATGACAACACGGCATGCGGTTGCTCAGACACGAGAGGATATCTTTTTTTGTGGATTTAAAAGGGACGACTTTTCATCTCAAGTGCATTTAAAAAAAAAGTTTTCTTTTTATTATTATTTAAAGCTGCCCCTCTGAAAAGGATGTGGCGCAGTAAAGTTTATCCGGACTTTGAAAGCGCGCCGGTGAAACTTTTCTCTACGCGTGCAACAGCAGAGGAGACGGATCTGAAGGAGTTATAACAGCAAAGAATGGCAGTGATAACTTGCTTTACAACGCCGACTTTACTCTTTTCTTGTAGGTTTATTAAAAGTTAAAGTAGCGCGGTAAAGTTTTTTTAACAGCTCGTAGAAACGCAGCAGGTGAGCGACGCGGGGTGAGGTCTGTGCTGCAGCTTGATCACAGGGTGTACTTTAACACGCCTGGAGGCGATGTGAAATGGTCCCGACTTGTCACGGAGGCTGGGAGGACATAACTTGAGAGGTTGCGTGCGTTTAAAATAAAATAAAAAAAATCACAGTCCACTATGAAGACGCTGAGTTTACTGTGCGTAATAGTCGGGCTGTGGCATACAAGCCTGAGCAACAGAAACTGTCCGGACCTGATCGTTGACAGCTGTCGCTGCTCGGCTGAGAGGTCCAAAGAGCTGAGCAGACAGCATGTCCGACTCAAAGTTATATGTGAAGATGCGGACTTGATGGACACTCTGCAGCCCAGTTTCCTCCCCAACAGAACCGTTTCCCTGTAAGTAGGCTCCCTCAGCTGTTTCATAAGTTACCACTCACAACCCTTCCTAATGAGGGAGATAATGTGTTGACCCCAGTCATCTTTTTCATTTTCTATTGACTCACACAGCCAAATTGGGATGCTTTCTTGTGGGTGAACCTGGCGCTTTCTAAAGGGCCCCTAGAGATCCATAAATCCCAGTTTAGGGATGAGCAATGCATGAGCAAGAGCTTTAAGTGTTATAAATTGATTCCACAAGGTTAAACCGCTTTGACAAGATTCATCAGTAAGCCTGGATAAAATGGGTTTCAGAAGGATGACACACATCAAAAATGAATCAAATCAATACACTTAAGCTTACAGGCGGGTATCTTCCTCATATAGGGATGGTGTATTGATACTGTAGACGATTTGAATTGCAGCATAAGGTCACTAAATTCATCTCACTTAACCTCTGCAATGACTTTATAGCTCAGACACACGGTACGTTCCTGTAGGGATTATATCAGTTTAAATAAACTTGTCTGCAAGACTGTAACTAATCATTATTTAATTTATGGATTATTCTGTTGATTAGTTTTAACAGAATTTTACAGACTATAAAACACCAGAAACATTAATATTATAAAATAGTCAAAATGCTGATAACACGTTTCCACAGCTCAAAGTGACTTCTTGAAATTGCATGTTTTCTCTAACCAACAGTCTGTAAAAAATATAATTAATTTACAATCATGTAAGACAAAATAACCGCAAATTGTCATGTTTGAGAAGCTGGAATTAAGAGAGTGCCTCACATTCCATTTGATGAGTGAGTTTAGCAATTATCAGAGTTGTTGGCCATTCATTTTCTGTTGTTTGAATAATCAGTTGTTTCAACACTTGGCATCCTAGTTAAATATGGGTTTACATGTTTTTTTTAGAAACCCAAGTACCATCAAACAGAATTTCATCATACCCCACATACACATTTGATGTCCCATAATTACACATTACTGTCTATAGTGTAACAGTAAGAGGTAACCACATCATCCATCCTAAAAGTGATTTCTCAATGTGATTTTAGAGTCTGTGTGGTCTCCACAAACCCACTTTAGGGAACCGCTGTCCTTGTGTAAAGACACATAGAAGCCTCATCTGTCTTCTCTCTAAGTATTGTTACACTTGTCACATCTACATAAATCTTTTCCATTCCCCTGTGTTCTTTAGGGGTGTTATTTGCATCGCATTCAAAGTTATTCAAACATAGGTGTTGCGCTTTTGTCTGGGACTTTTGAGAAACCTCCCTTAGTATTCATCTGTGCTCTCTTGTAGATGAAATAGCACTTCAAACACTCGAGGGGTTGATAACTCTCTTCGTACGCCCCCTTTCTCTCTTCTCTCTCTCTCTCTGCAGGTGCGCAGATTGACTGCTAGATTAATAGACTGTTTTATTCTCGGAAACTTGAGGTGTGCCTTCAGAGTGTAAAAGCAAATACTAAATGTAAAGGCCCTTGACAAGTTACAGCCAACCGCTCATTCTGAACTACGAGCATGGCTGATTAATGGTAGCACTTTGCTTACTGCAATTTATCTAGAGTGGTGTTTGCCTCTGTTGTAGGCAGGGGCGCTTTTGTTCCTTTAAGTGGAGAATGGTTAAAGGCTTTGTTTTGTTTTCAGCATTTGTCAAAGTGGCGTTGCTTTGCAGCTCGCAGCCACTAACGAAGTTTGATTTCTAAGTGGTCGACATGGATAAATAACCCTAACACTTGTCGTTTTCCTTTAGAGTATACGCTAAGTATCAAACTAACTTGATGCAGCTTGAAGCATGTCTCTCTTTCTCTCTCTGTCTCAGAATGACATCTTTTCTTCAGCTGAGGAAGTTTAGGTGGTGTGTACGCTGTGCTATGATTAGACCATTTCTCACTCAGTCCTACTGCTCGGCAAACTTAGTCCTACAGCGGAGCTCGAGCCGGGCCAGGAAGCAGTTTTCCTGCGTTAGGAAGTGTGACCTTTGTCAGGCTTAAATGGCCTCCCTGCTCGCTCTTTTGTTTAGATGTGCTGTGCAAATAAACAGATATATCAAGGGAAGTATGCGCATACCGATCTCTCCCCCCTCCTGCAGACTGCTCAACAAAATCTCTCAAACGTCTCCCCTCATTTTCCTCCTCATCTCACCACCTACGTGGACAATGAGCTGCTGGCAGAGTCGTTTCCTCAATGACGACTCAAGCACAGCGTGTCACGTTCAAGTACACAAACCCATATTTAAACGCCAGTGCTAATTAAAGGCGCATATTGTTGCTTTTCTTTTTGCCTTTTTTATTATTGTATCTATAAAATCTTTATGAGAATAATGCAATGCCTTGCAAATGCAGAAGAAACACAACTTAACAAGCAAATGAAAAAGCATTAGCATAAATGAGAGAGATGAAAATGAACGGTACGCACGAGTGTGTTAGTAAGTCTTATTGCAGCAGAACACCCTTGATTAACACCTCAGTCTGTTTTCCTTATCTTCCATGTGAGGGGGGAAGGTGGCAGCGAGAGTTAAGGAGTTCAGGGCTGGGCCTGACAGCTCCTTTTGACCTTGACCGTGGGACCTATCCCATGTAATCGTTNGAGAGAGGAGAGGCAGATTCTGCAAGAGACAAGGTGGATGGAGTGAAGATAGAAGATAGACACGGAGAGGCAGTGAAAGAGCCATTAGAGGAGTAGAGGGAGTGACAAGAGAGGATGCTGGTGAAGCTGGGGGGGATGGGAAGCATTTGGCAAAAATGTCACTTGATCTCTAGGACCGAGGCTGATTGAGATGATGTGACTGCTACAAACACAGCATTTGGATGGGGTGGGGGCTTGTTGCTCAGTCACAGCTGATTGTAACCGAGCCTCCGAGTCTCCTCACTGTTGGAAATTGCATGCAAAGAGCTACAAACTGTGTGCTTACATAACTGGAAAACCATAAAGTTTGTGCTAGTGCTGCTGCTGCTGGTGTTTTCCCTCTTACTGCGCTGTTGTTGCCACTAGACGCGGGTCACATAGCAATTTGCATATTATTCTAGCTATTTATTTTTACCTGCTGAGCATTACCCAATGTGTGCGTGTGGTTTCAATTGACTTTCAAATATTGTCTCAGTGGTGGTTTATATGTCCCTGACTTGAACTTCTAGGACTCAGGGTTGTACTCTTCTGTGTTGCTATCAAAATCCATCTAATGCTACAAACTGCAGTGTATTTCAGCACCTGATTTTGATTTAATAAATGCATATTCCTTTATTCGTCACGTTTTTAGATTACTATTTCTAATCTTAGTCAACTAAAGGCAATGTAGTTTAGATTTATTACAGTAATCTTTTAGTGAACATCAAGAGGGC
>JANJYP010001543.1:0-29619 GCA_024605115.1 Rastrelliger brachysoma | reverse complement strand
GCCATGATGATGAGTCAACAGTAAATCCACCAGGATTAGTTGGGAGGCTCAAGCTAAAATGGTGATAAAGACAGCACATCACAGCGTGTGACTGCGTGTCTATGCATCTTTTATTGCTTGTGTAACATTATGCTCTCCTTGTGTGTGTATGGGACGAGTGGAGTATTCAGAGTGGTTCATAAGTTTCAGAGCTAACAGACTGGAAATATGACCAAACATCTCTTGCCAAAGTCTACTGAACCTATGGATTATGGATGAAGTTCAGCAAAGGTCAGGTTTACTGCTTGGAGGCATGCTTTCAGCTGCCTGTTTAAGTGCAGGCAGAACAGGGAGTGTAGACGCACAGTCATAACTCAGACCACTGTAAGTTGTCTGCCGCAGTCAACTTTGACTGACCTGAGATTTACTCTTTATGAATGGGTAAAGTGAGAGATGTGCTGATATGGTACGGGTACAGTTAAAGAAATGAGCTGGTAGGAATACTTCAAACTGAATAATTTGTTTTAAAAAGTCTCTGCTTAAGTGAAATAGAGGTGCAATGCTGATTTTGTAATGAGATATTATACAATACAGTTTTGTTCCAAATTGAGATATGAATCATGTAAAAAATTACTATGCTCTCCCAAAATTACTGATGTTTGAAATGGCTGAGTTCCCCTGTGCTCAGATTTTAAGGTTGATTGAGACACTGTAGGGTTTGTGCTAATTTTATAAATTGATATTTATTCAGTTTGCAGCACAGTCCAGCTTATCACATATACTGTTTATAGTGCAATATAGTCCAGGCTTAAAATATGAAAGCCTTTGGCTCTCTAAAATCGAAATGAACAATGTCTGCTCCAATGTGGCTGTGGATTACAGAGGCTGACTCAGCTTTAATTAGACATTAATGAAGATGTTGGGTAATTTAGTCTGGTAAGGCAGGGAGAAAGGGAGGGGGAATAGGGAAGGAGAGAGGTGAAAGGAAGAGGGGAAAAGTAGGGAAGTACCAGCTGTTTTTCCAGATGATCCACGGGGGGAAACACAGCTGTCCTGTTCACCTGACTCTCCTCCCTCTCCATTTTTCATTCCTGCCTTACACCCTCTCTGTACCATCAGAAACTGCTTCAGCAAAATGACTTTAATGAAGATATATTACTACAGCTAAGGCCTAATCCATTGTTTGCCACACAGATCTAGTCCCCTCTACACACTGCTCTCCCTTAGTGTGTGGGCAAAAGCATTTCCCTACATCTCCATCATAAAGGACAGCTCCCCACTCTGTCGGTAATGTTTATGATACTCTTGAAAGCAGAGCTGCCAAAGGCTGTTCTGAGCATGAGAGCAGTAAATACCACAAATGAAATTCAATAGGCAAAGTGTAATAGCAAAGGGCAGCAAGTTGCACATACATTCATCATCAATATGGACTAACAGTACTTTTATGCATGTGTGTAAATACACAAATGAAAAAATTATGCTCTGATGTTACAATGATGAGGGAAGGCCACTCACATTGGAAGAAAGATACCAGAAACTGCCATATCTTTGTGAGGAGAGGAGTCAGTGTGCAGCATTATCTACAAAATATGTTCAATATTGTCATAAAACAAGATCTGTGATCTATGTTTCTGCTTGCTTACATCTGTGTGTGTGTGTGTGTGTGTGTGTGTGTGTGTGTGTGTGTGTGTGTGTGTGTGTGTGTGTNTGTGTGTGTGTGTGTGTGTGTGTGTGTGTGTGTGTGTGAGAGAGAGAGAGAGAGAGAGAGAGAGAGAGAGAGATGCATAGGATATACAGTGGTGGGAAAAAACACCCATAAAAATATACACAATCTCATTTGCAACAAAAATCATGTCTTTTTAATAAAAAGCATGACCCTTATTAGTGGATCACCTTAGAATACTCAAAATTTCTAAGGTATTTTTATGGAACCAATCAATATTAAGCTTTTATTGACTTTTTAAAATTAATTTAGAATTTTGGCTGTGACTGTATTAAAAGAAACTGCACTGCACCTGAAAGATTCTTAATGCAATATTTCAAAATGCATGGGGTGTCCAAAATCCTTTTCCCACCACTGTCTCAATTTTACTCCATGAATCCAATAAATAAAAATTAAGTTAAGTCTAATTTAACTAATTAATTATTAATGCTTTGGCGACATCACTCTCATAACTTTCATGCCATTAAAGCTCATTGAATTGAACTGAAACTGTACTGAGAAAAGACTAATTACAAATTGAGGGGGAGACAACAGAGCTGAAACGAATGTGATGTTATCAATACAAAGTGCTTAATAGTAAGTGCTCTCTGTGGTTGTAATGACATTGGAATTAATAAACAGATGGACTCATGCTTCAGTTCTTAATTAATCTTAAAGTCCTTGGTTATAAAATATTCATCCAATTGTTCTTAAAGTAATGTTGAAGTGTTGATGCAATCTGATTAGTTTGAAGGAAATGGTTTGTGCTCTTTTAAGGACATGCCAATGTCACAGCTCTCTGATTTGTTGCATAGTTGTGCTCATGAGACACATTTTAATAAACATATTGTTAAACAAAGATTTTTCATAAGCCTTACCCTGATTAACTACAACATGAAAATGTGTTATGGTGGAAGATAGTTGCTGAATCTACCTTGCTTGATTATTTGGCAGGAAGTTGCCTATGTGGACCCTCATGAACCCTCAGTACTATAGCGGAAGTATAAATTTAGCTTTAACCTGTGGTCCAAATACTCCAGAGGAGTGACGATACTCACTGTGAAGTGAACTCGGTTACTCCTGTCTTGTGGGTTATTTACACTGTATATAGTCACACACACAGACGCATGCAGGTTTAGTGATTTCACTTTAATACATATGTCACAATGAACGTTACACTCCTTATGACAATTTGCAAATGAATGCAGATTAGTTAAAAGGGTATCTAACAAGCCTAAATATGGGATAATTTCTCACAGGCAGAGCAGTCACAAAACTGGCAGACAATAACAGCTCCTCCAAATTAACAACTGAAAAAACGCCTCATTAGAGCGAGTTTAGCACTTTCTAAGTGTATAACATTCCATTCAGTTGTGATGCGTTGTACTTGCTTTGAAACAGCCTGCAACATCAGTTCATACTTGTTGTAATAGCTTTGAATTTAATCATCTCAATAAAAAACTTTTAATTTGTAATAGCATACACAGTTTTATTACAGTATGTTAATATACATGGGGACTGTAGTCGTATCTCAGTATAAGTCCATTATGTTTGCATCTTCTTGGTGTGAGCAGTGGTGTTAGCAGAACAGAAAAGAGCATAAACTGCTGCCTTGAGTACTGAAGTTTATGGGCCCTATCTTGCAGTAGGTGCACTGTGGATGGCAGGTGTGACACAAGTGTGTTTGCTAATTTCAGACTGGTGGAGTCGTCATTTTCTTATCCTATTTCACTGTTATCTTAAGAGCACAATCAAGATTTTAATAGGCAGGCATACAATACACACAGGGACAGGCAGCAACACAAAAACATAAAAAACCAAATAAATTAGAGTATATATAAATAATTATGTAGAGTAAACCTATTAAAAATGCATGTCATAATGTTCATCAGATTTAATGACTTGTATAACATAAGAGATTAAATGAGAATGAGCCCTCCACTAGCATATTGTTAGGGAGGTGGCTGTCAGCTACGGACTGTCTCCACAAGTGTATGAAACGTTAACATGATTAAAAAAAAACTGGATCAATATTTAAAGGATATTTTTGTCATGTTTTCATAGTTTCAACAATTGTAACGCTGCTGAATTTAGCTATTACCACGACAGGACAAAATCGTTTTAAAGAAAATTAAAACTGTCATTAAAAGATAAATGAAGGAAAACAAAGCACCACAATTTCTGTGTGATGATGACAGGAGGAGAAGCAAAAAATGTGCAACACAGAGTGAGTTGTTCATGTGTTTGTGGAAAATGGCGCTAGCACTTGATAATAATAGCTATAGATCAACATGCAAGATATACACGCTCTCTGATTGTATTTCCGTGAAGTGATAATCATCCTGCACCGCTGCACTCGGTGATCAGTTGGTCGGGGCTCCCCCACAAACAGGTTTCAGCTGGAGGAGAGGGGGGTAAGTTGTGTTTTCTATGGTTGCTATAGAAAACAGGTTTGATGGCTCGTAATACGTGCTGAGACTGTAAAGATACTGTTGAGGAAGTTTGATGTTGTTCTGAGCAGTATTCATGGCTACGAGAGGCTTTTTAGTTGCTGTTGCACATGGAGGCATAGACCTACGTGCATTTGCTATCATGCGGTCTTTTCTGAAATGGGGGGGTCTAAAAAGGTGCCATAGTGTTTTTGAGAATGACTTATATTGACACTGGAATTTCTCTCTAAGTCCAACCCTTTTGTACCAAGTCCTGGGGGAGTGACCTTTTTTTTTTCCACCATTAGAATAGCAAAAGTGGATTTGGACATACCCCAAAGGCACTTCCACCTTGTGCTTCACCCCATGCGCCATAGATCATTATAATAGGGCCCTATGGTTTCAGTATAAAAATTTATTTTATTGTTGACTGCATTTTTATTGTTGCACTGTAATTGTGGCATTTGCGTTCTCAGGGCATAGCATACACTGGCTGAGTCACACTCTTCAACAAAGAAATTTGCTCATGCCTCAGTTGAGGTTGTGAACCTGAGATTAAGAAACCAGGCCTTAGAGGGATTACTGGGATGTTGATGTGTTTTTATATCTCCACTTCAAGCAAGCTAGGTTATACATAAGGGATCAGCATACACAAACATTATCTGCCCCTAAAACCCTTTGTTGTAAACTTGGCTCATTTGATATGCTAACACACACCTACTATAAGCTGGTACATTTTCAGCTGCTGACCTGATGTGACCTGACAAAAGCAGGATGCTAGTTATACATCACAACACTAGTTCCATGAATACACACTGAACTCTCTAATGGGTCTCTTTAAAGGAATAGTACAACATTTTGGGAAAAATATTTATTCACCTTGGTTGACACCTTGACACCTGTTGACACATTCTCTTGAATTTGTGGATAAAACAAACCTTTTTAAATCTCAAATTGACAAGATGAGTTAATTACATGGGGACATGACTTAACCCCAGACTTATCTATTTTGGTGGGGATGTTACAACATGACGTTAACAAAAGTAGAACAGACCTCCAGAGAAATTATGTCTGACCAATAACTAAAATATGACAATAACTAAAAACATAAATGGCCTTTGCAGTCCTTTGAACTAGGAGAACAGACCAACATGGAAACACTTTTTTCTTATCTTCCCCTGACGGTCATAAACCATAACTCACATTCCTGGAGGACATGAGCGTCTCTGCAAATTTGAGCCAAATCTGAATTTGCATTAATTTAATGACTAATCATGCAATCTTTTGTGTTATAAAAATATTGTTGAGGAAATATTATGTCCTGATTTTATTACATGTGACAATACAGTCCTGGATTGATGGGTTAGAAGTTCTTATGGAATGTTCTTATATTAGGAGGTAATGTTTATATGGTAACTAAGCAATGGTATTTTAAAAAAGTGTTTTAACTTTTGAAAAAGCATTCATCAGAAATTATGCCTAAAATTGACCTGCTCCTCAGACACTGATGAACCAAGACACAATTCTTATTGAGGCATCTCTCTTCTTCAACCAAGTACATGTTTTGTTAAGCACTTTGTGTTACAGTTTTGTATGAAAACTGCTATATAAATAAAGTTGAATTGATATGCATGTTTAAATATTTTATTGAAAATGCCTTTATAGTATTTATAGTAGTTTATATATAGTATTATCAGTGAACGATTGTTCATGAAATCGTATTTTGGATAAACGCATACTGAACGTATTTCTGCCTAATGAACATTATTGTGAATGCAGTAATTCTGGCGTTTGTGACTTTATCACAGTTCAACTTCGTTCAAGAGAGTGTCCAATTTTCATATAGCGTTCCAGGCGACAGCCCAGCTAAAACACACCTTTACCAGGTCTTAATATGTAGCAGAAAAAAACACTCAATCTGACGACACTAGCCACAAGTGTCAGTAAAATGCAAAGCATGGGGGCAAAAACAAATGAAGGCAGCAGCACTATAGACATATCTATGTAAATATGTCTATGAGCAGTACTCCACCATTAATACAGAATCTTCGTAAAATTATTTAAAATAATTTTCTGAAAAGGAAGGTGATGATCCAGGTGGGAAAAATCTTACCTTGTGTAAATTTTGCCAAGCAGTAAGTTTTTCCTCATGTTTTTGAGAATATACTGTGGGGATTAAAGCTGCAGCTGGCTACTAATGTGGACTGAATGGGCAGCAACAAAGAATTAAAGCAATAATGAGGAAATATNCTGAAAAGGAAGGTGATGATCCAGGTGGGAAAAATCTTACCTCGTGTAAATTTTGCCAAGCAGTAAGTTTTTCCTCATGTTTTTGAGAATATACTGTGGGGATTAAAGCTGCAGCTGGCTACTAGTGTGGACTGAATGGGCAGCAACAAAGAATTAAAGCAATAATGAGGAAATATTTTTTTGCCACAGCCTTGTTCATTTCTGGAACTCAAATTTCGAATTATGAACTATGAACTGAACTAGTTAATTTTAAAATCTGTGAACTGAACTTTGAACATGTTGAAAGTCAACTTTCTCAACACTGAGTATTACAGTATTTCATTTTTGATTTTTACACCTCAGCTACATACAGTAAAGATTTTAGCCAGGCTAGTGCCCATTGGTGGTCTGCTTAATTATTTTAAGCTACCACACTGTCAGGAAACTCTACATAGACTTTGGTTTTCTCCAGTTCAGAATTGTGTGGGCCAATCAGCAAGCACTCACGAAGCTTGGATAGAGACATGGACTTTACTGAAGCGATGCCTTATGTGTTATCGATCCTCCAAAGTGAAACATTAAAGTCTGAACAAGAACAATAAGTAAGAAATTTTATCGAGGGGAAAGATGTAATGGGCATACTTTAATGACCAAGCAGATTGGCTGCAGCTGAAAATATCCCGCCCACCACAATGCAAACCCTTCCCAATACAGACGCTTTCCACAAATTGAACCGATGTGGAAGCGGATGGATAACCAGGCTATAAACATTTGAGTGTAGTCAGGAAAATGTATTTGGCACTCAACTAAAATTAGAAGAGCCAAAAACTGAATTTTTTGAAAGTCAAACACCACTGCATGGCAAAGTCTCAGCCCATCCCATGCCAGGCTGCACTGCACCAAACTGTATCTGCAATTTACTCCAGCTAAATCCAAATCAACATTGGACCTGCTGAGACAACATCTGTGCAGCAACGACACTCACAACAGTATGACATGACATGGCTTTGTGATCAAGGGCTGATGTTGAGTAACATTAAAACAGTGGTGTTCAATTTCTATACAGTTATCGATATTGTGTTGTTTTATAATCATTTATAGCCATTATTCATTATCCTGTATCCTCAAGATATTAAGCTGTTAATAAAAGTCTTCATTTCTCCTACAAAATGTTTTTGTGGTTTCTTTGAGCACAGCAGAGATAGGTCACTGCTTGTGCAAATACTTAGGGCTATGAGACTGAATCATTGATTAAATTGCTTCCTCCTCGCACTAACAAACTCTAACCAAAGACGGAGGTAGTGCATAGATAAGTTTTTATATTAATAATTGTATTAATATTCCAACACTGTCCATTAAATATGTAGCTCTAGCCATTAAGACAGGAAACAGGAAGAACCAACTTGCCTGGCCCTGCTAATGGAGACAAAATCTGCGTTGGTTGCTTGTTCCCTACAAAAAATAAAGCACAAAAACAACCTTTTTAGTTTACCAAGGTAATACACATGGGACTATTTATTTGCCAGCAGCAATAACTTCTTGTCATCACCATGGCATTGCCAGGAAACAAGAAAGACCAATGCAGAGCTTTAGGTGTGCTTGTACGGTAGCTGGATTTTTATAACTTGTGGACCAAGTGAGACTAACTGTTAGCTTTTATGCTAAGCTAACTAGTTGCTGTATATTTGACACACAGATATGATAGTGGTATCAGTTTTAACTCTAAAAAAAAGACAAATAGACATACTTTCCTCAAATTCTATTTTTTTATTAATCTACATTAAAACTGCTTAAGATGAACATACTCACCGCTGTGGGGGCTGGATGAGGATTAATAACTCCTTAGTGGAACAGCGGGGAAACTCTTTTAAGGCATTACCTCATACACTATAAACACTCAAAGCTCCAACTGGATTTTGTATAGTCAGACAAGGATAACTTCCAGCTTCCATAGGCCAACACAGCTATGAAAACTCACACACATGCACACATACACATCCCCTGGGCACATTTACCATTTTAAAACCTTTACTTAAGGAAGCAAATGAGTTAAAAGCCCATTCCTAATTATAACAGCCTGGAACAGTGGATGCAGAGGAGGGAAGGGTCCAGACATTCAAACACTGACACACTGGGAGCTGCCCAGTGCTATGAGTACAACCGATGTACACTGACTTGCTAAAGGGTACTTAGAGGGCAGCAGAGGGGGAGGAAACACTGTTACTCATCTTGCCTCCTACAGAGAACTAACAACTAAACAACAACTAAACTAAAAAACAACTAAACAACAACAACAACTAAAAAAAGGTTCTGGAACCTTTAGGCTGCTTTTGCTCCCACCTCTAAACATGTAGGCCGCAATATCTCACTTACAGTACATCTAAAAAAAAGGGCAAAAGTATATTATCAACACCAAAGTTCAGAAAAATGTTGCTATCACACTGTCGTGTCAACATACATTTAATAAATTCAGTTTTTTATGGCTGTGGGATAGAAATTCCCACACCAATATATTCACTTTACAACACAACATATCTTTGTGGCACCTTGTGACCTGGCTGCATGTATTGTGGCAGGGTTTCTGTTCTACCTGGTATGGGTTGCTGTCCAGTCATGCTTATCCAAGCCATCCACAGGTTCCTTATGGCTGTTGCCCAGGTGCTGGGAAATATAAAACAAAAAGAGGGATGAGGAAATGAGATTGAAATTTAAATCCTACACAATGATGTATGTTGATTAGGATCAGAAAATAAGGTCAAACGCGTATTGAAACAAATGCTTTGTGATTTTCAATCTAATTTGAATCCTGCGTTTAGTCACAGGAAAAATGAGTAAAGAGGCAATTGTGACACAGTCTTTTGAAAAATATATTATTGTTTAAATCTCAACTTCATCTCAGAGGTTCAAAAATCTGACTTCTTTATACTTCCTGCCTCAGTGACCCATGACCTCTACTTAGTGTATGATTTAAAATACTATTGCATGCATGTGCAGACAGTGTTAGTCACTCTGTACCCTTCAAAATGACAAATCTGAACAAAATCAACATGTAAATATTTTGTCCAAGGACACTGACACGTTTGACTTATTGTAACTAAAAATCATTCAGATTTACTCCCACTCACAAACTTGAAGACAAAACCTAATTTGTTTTTTTTTAAAAATGTCATGTTTTCAGATTCAGTCAAGCTCCATAGGTCTCTTGGTTGTAGTACAGAGGCAGAGGTGAGCTTGCCATGGACATGCTCTGGAGTGACTGTACAACTGAAGTAGCATGTAACCCGAGTGGGGTAGTTTAGGTCTGTTATCTGAATTCAGTGAATACATTATATTGTTAACTATTTAAAATGTTAATTGCTAATTGAGGCAAAGTAGTTTAAACAAAATTTTAAAAAATCTATTACACAAGGTCCAGAGACACATTTTTTTTTTAAAGAATTGTGTAGGGTGCAGGTGTAGGGTAAATTCTTGTCTTTGATTGACAATTTTGCAGTGCTTATCCTCACTGGATAAATGTGTCTCATTCTTCAAACAACTTTTTTTTACTCCCATGTTAGCCCTTCAGACCAGTCTGAAGTGAAATTCTTAAATGTTTGATTGACAAACTGACAGAAGTTCAACTTGACACACAATACACAAAGACTTAAAGCAAACACACATAACATTACCTCAGAGAAAAGTATAAATCCACATATTATTTCTTCTGAAAATAAACACTGAAAATTCTCTAACCTATCACTACAAACGCAGATATTGACTGCCACACAAAACCTCAGGCTCGTGGTTCTCTGCCAACTCATGAGTCTTTTACTCCAAAGCAAACATATTCAGATCCCCACAGAAAAGACCCTGCAGTAAAGTCAACAGGAACACATCATACATCCACCAGTGGCTCATTCTCCTGATCTGGACTTAATTTCACAGCTATAAATACACTTACAAGTCTAATGGTTGAGCCCTCATTTGCAGACCTGTAAATTACTGAGTGGCAGTGGCTGCTGGCTGAGTCACAAGTCTGCCCTACTCTTCCCTAACACTATGTTTAACTGTGTTAATAAAAACCAGCAATGAACAGCAATGGACCTGAAATACATGTAATTTCCAGTGCCTGGTTCACTTGGGCCCACAATGTGTGTATGGAATTCCGGTTCATGTTTGCTTGTGTGTAAATATATACTGTACCAACACACTGGACTATTAAATGTGTTACCCTGCTGTCAAATCAACACCAAGAAGCCTCTTTAAAATATGTGAGATGTTTATAAACAAAACAGCTGGATGTCTTCCACATAACTGCAAATATGACTTGTAGGTGTTATTATAGGATTTAAAGCATAGCATGGCCACAGCATGATTGTTTATATTCACATAATTGTCACGATTAGGACTGTGCTAGCTTTGCACTTTGTAAATAGGATTCTACAAAAGGGAAAACATCCTCCTGGTGTGCTTGTCATATAGCAACAGGTCTGTCTTGCAGTTCCTTTCATTCAACTAATTAATATTCTTCTAAAAATTCCACTAACACAACAACAGCATCCCAGCTCAGAGCCACTCATTAAAAGTTGTCTGTGTGTTGCCATGGTGAGGCCAGATAATACATTCATTGTTGTGGCGCTGCTATGTAAATGTACCTGACTTCACAGGCAAGTTAACCACTGGCTGTCCTGTATGACTGGGTGGCAGTACACCCTGTAGAGCGATATGAGAGCAGTGGTGAAACAAAGGTATACATCACTGTCATGATCATTATAAAGCAGGTTTACGACAACAGCAACAACCAGGAATAACTCTTTCACACTCTGAAAACTAGCACAGGATTTAACAATACTCTATCTCCTGTACTGTCTTGTTTCTCACAGAAAGATGCTGATTTGGACTGATAAAGCAGTCAGATATTGGCCCAATTGGGCCAATGCCCAGAAATACTTTCCTGACTACTATTTCTCACACGGTGATGCTGTTATCTTTGTTCTGCAAACAGCCCACTCGCCACTTTTTTATGTTTTTTTTTTTAACAAATCAGATCAGATGCCAGCTCAGAGTTAGTCAGAGTAGAGTGTGGCATATTTGTGGGGGCTACTACTTTGAATAGCGAAGCAAGGACAAGCATCAGTTACCAATTAGATGTAAATGATGAATAGGTCTTCACAAGGTTTGCACCATTTGTAAGCAGTGAGGTGCTCTGATCAGGCCAATGTTGGGTCTCACTAGATACCACATTTCAAGACATTAACAAAGAGAACAAAGTGAACTCCATCCATGGACACAGAACCACAAAACCAGAGCTACCCTTCTCTGTTCACTCTCTTTTTCCATCACTGCTGCTGAGAGCAGGAATTGCTTTTTCTTAAGCTGCTGCAGCAGTACGGCTCCTGTACTCTCTAGTCCACATGTGGCCTGCTCACAGCAGACATTGTTTAGTTAAATCAGTGTCAATGTATAAATGATGATTTGATTTAAGATTGTCCTTTGACTGCTATTCCTATGATATCTGTTCATAACTATTGTATAACCATATGGCTAGGTTGATGTTAGTATGCTTCACAGATGTTACTTCTAGACTTGTCCTTTCATGCAACATATTGTTAACCTGGCACCTCTACACAACACTAAAACAAACCCACACGGTTAAGAGTTTTTAACTCAACTACACATACCTCACTTCTCATGATTCCATGACTCCACATGGTCTGGCCTTTTGTATATGTTTGTCAGCCACTTTTCCATTGTTCTCTCTACACAAACACACACACCCAAACACATCCACATCTGTATATAGGTACACTTGCCAACCTCTATTCTACCAACTCAAAAATCCTTCAACCTTAACTGATGTGGTCATTTGTAATAGTCATTAAGTTCATTATTAATCAGACTGGACCAATTCATTATATTTTCCCTGTTATCGAGGGTGGTGTCCAAGTATTATTAATTCTTATTAATCATTTTATTGTTTTTGATAATCATTAATTATTGTTAACAGCCAAACTTGTAACCACAGTAACCACTGAGTTTTAAAAGGCATCAGTATTTGCCACTACTAATTGTAGTCAGTAGCCTGGCTGATTTTAAAGCTAACAACCACATTCATGAATAATGTGTCAAAATGATGACTGACATCTGTTGGGTTGTTTGAGTAACCACATTAATTGTTAGTGATGTACTGATTGTACATAATGATCACATAGAAATCCATACTTAATTATAGTATTTACAATAGGCAAAACAAAACACAAGTTCATATAAGCTACATACAATGCCACTTTTTTGACATGACCTAAAACAAAACTGTTTAGTCAAGCGTAAAAAAAATATTCTTGACCTCAAAAACAGTTGTTCAACAAAAAATAAAAAGTGAATAATTTGTCATAGTGCCTCATGCAACTGCACCATCAAAGGCATTTGAGAGGGACATGGCATCAAACATAGACATAGATATGTCACAGACACCTCTCCAGTAGCTGCTGGCACTGCTGCAGAGACATTGCATGGATTTTGGCCTGTGATGCCAGTGAATAGACATATTTGATTTATTGTTGAAATTATTTGAATTTTGATATAACAAAGCACATACTGCTGTAGAGTATTAATTGCCATGCCAACACATGCCATTTAAGTCTTACGTATGGGCAGAGATCACACATCATCCTCTTCAATGAAATGTGCAATTATTACCAAAAAATGGTAGAATATACTCTTTCTTATAACTGTGCGCAAGCTTTCCTCAAATGCTGATAGACAGTAATGTTTTCAGCATATCACCACATTCAAATTCACCTCATGGATCATTCCTTTTGCCCTACATTTCTGCATTTGCTCTGGCCAAACATTTTACTCTGTGAAACACAATGATTTTGATGTTGCTGATACACACTGACTTTCCAAAAAAATAAAATCATATTTTTCTCATACCCAAACTAATTGGATCCATATATCCAGCTGCTTGGTGATTGGATTTGTTTTTCATACAAAGTCACAACTACAGCACTGTTTGTGTTTTTTGTGATATTTGCTGGTTGCTCAACTATTGAAGAATAGCAGCAGTGGAAATTGGGAACCTACCCAGATGATTTTGTATATACAGAAACAACAAAGCAGGTCAGAATTGCACACACTGCATCAGGCGCATATGCTGTTCAAGAAAACAGAGGAAAACACAGACAACAAATGAGACATCTAAACTTTAAAATCCTCCAAACAGTTTTAATATTGCACCAGCAGAGTCATCCCTATAAAGTTTTATCTGAATCTATTTGATGTTATTTGATCTGTCAGATATTTTCTTTTCATTTCATCATGCTTAAATCCTTCTCACAGCATCTGTCAGAAACAATAGGAAGCCCCAGTAATGTGCAAAACCAATTCACTCTAAACCACCCTCAAATCTCTGAAACTGTATGGCTAATTGTTACCTCACTTTTTAAGACAAGGGAAGATTATAATCATAGAGTCAAGGTTAAAATAAGACTGATAGCTGCTAATAATGAGTCACAATATGCCAATAAGAGACAATTCTCATTTTATTAGTCTCAGTTGGTTGCCACTGAGTTGGGTTTGGATTGTCCAAAGGCCAATTCAACTTTTGACACAATGCTATTCCAGACAATTATTTTTGTGCATCATGAATGATTGATGCTGTATTAGGTTGTGAGTCAGGCAATGAACAAGTCATTAAGAGAGCTGAAATTACATCATGTCTCTGCATGAGTTACAGTACACAGATCACACTTTCAAGGAATGCAGACCCTAAAAGCAACAAGTCATCATGTGACTTCTATAACTGACTTTTCCACCATTTTGCATAAGAATAAACATATAAACTAAACAAGAATACATCTGTAACATGTTACATGGGTNCCATTTTGCATAAGAATAAACATATAAACTAAACAAGAATACTTCTGTAACATGTTACATGGGTTTTTTTAGCCATACACACCATACACCGTCTAATTGTATTTAAATGTCTATTTATATTTCAACGTGTTATGTAAAGCACTTTAAATTCCCTTGTGTTCAAATATGCCATACAAATAAGTGCTTGTCTTTTCTTGCCATACTCATACCGGAAGCAATACCTAAACAATCTTGACATTGTATTTGCAGGCTTACTGCATATTTGTAATATAAATGGCACTTCAAACACCCAGATGAAGCAGTGTTATGTCTTGATCGTAAAATTAATGAGCAGCAGTCCAAACGCATATAACACAAGCATTAGCAGCTAATGCTACCTTTAACTGCCAAAATCCTCATAGTTACTTATTCTGCTATATTACAGGAAATATGTTTTAGAAAGAAAAAAAAAATTAAATGGAAAAAATCACTAAAATCAAATTTTAGTGAAAAATGCATCCTCTATTGGCATAGTATATTACAGTCCGTGTTTACCACTTATTGTGACACAAGCCTTAACAATACTGAACACTTGATTAAGTATTTATTATACAGCTATGAAATTATTCATGTATTTTAGTCTCACTCAAATGATTGAATAAAACATATAAATGTAGTGTATCATATAATGTCATTTGCATAGCAGCCTGTGTATTTAGGTATATCGAAGTATCTAGGGATCCCCAATACACTGTCAATATTGTTCATTAGTTTTTCTGACATGTTTATTGTAACTGAAGCAGGAATGTGTGGTTATAATGGTAAATAAAAACCTCTGTGTTATAGAAAGAGAAAAAAAAAAAAAATAATTATCAGGGTTGAATATTAGTTGGAGTAAACATGAAACAAGTATCACAGACCTCCAGTATCAAAGTGCCACTGACTAAAAACTACTGACCGGACAATCCCTAGGCATAAAAATGCCTTGACAAACAAGTGAAAACAAATCTTAGAGAATTTTCTTTTATGATTAGAAGTTGTAAATGAGTCTATCATGAAAGATGTCTCAAATACTCAATAGTTCCTCTCCAAAATGGAACATGGATAGATCTAGAGTCCAAAGCAGCTTTTTGTGTTTTTTGTAATTGCCAGCTTACACATCTATTGATGAATACAGAGCTACAGCGCTCTGTCTGTAGTACCAGATTACATTACAAATCTAATTAAGCAAAGACACATTCTCAAGTGTTTGCAATTTTCTTTGTGTTTTTATGGCTAATATTTCCTGCTGTGTCAGAAATTGTATAGTGTCAAATCATGATATGAGTCTAATTGCTTGTAATCACTGATTGTGGGAGCAAATTTATTTGAATTTCAGCCCACTATCAACTAACTAACAATAAAAATACTTTAAAAAAAAAAAAAAAAAACAAAACTTTATACTCTAAATGTTGTTCTTCGAATGAATAAGAAATAGAATTTTGATTTTTAATAAATCAATGTGTAGTTTGCCTTGGGTAAAAGGAGTTTCCTGCAGTATATTATATTTGATTTCTCTGCCTCTGATCATGAAATTTCATTTCCATTTTAGAGCCAGAGAGTATGCTCGCTATATAGTACTCCCTGTCAATTTGGTCCACAGCCATAGCCAATTGCTTTAAATCTGCTGACATCCATTTTACACTATGGAAGCAAGCAGCTGGTGAAGGGTGAATCATTTTTTTAACATACAGTTAAAGCAACAGGTAAGAACCTCCATGTACAGTATTCCTTCATTTATTTATTTATTTTTACATCAAATACATTTTGGATTTTTGAGAGTGCAAATACCAGCAGAGTGGCACAGGAGTGCTACTTCACACATGTATGCAGGTATCAAAAAGCAGGTGCTGTTTGGACCCAGGATGTATCATAAGAACAAAAAAGAGAGAAAGGATAGAATTGTACTTAGTGATCAATAAGTCATGACCAAATATACTGAGGCACTGCTTTGCAAAAATTAAAAAGCCTTTAATAAATGGGCATAGCGCCTACATGTTTCAACTCAGTCTTCTTCAGTGCTGAAGAAGACTCATGACTTATTGATCACAAAGCACCTGCACAAGTCCAACCTTTCTCTCTTTTTTTATCAAAATTTTGACTTTGACTGTAAGCTCACAGCTAAAAGTACAAATTCAATCTGTCTGCTTCTCTTAACACCTTTCTCTTGTGACTTTTGTGGATTTAGTGACGCAAATTAACACAAGATGATGCGTTCTACTTCAATTTCTATGCCTAGACTTTTGCACATGTCGATTACTATGTCAAGTATAGATTTTTTAAAATGGCATTGCCAGACTTTAGGTGCTTCTGGAGGGACTCTCTGGTCAAAATGAATTTGTCAATAGGAAGTTGATTCCTCCTGTGCCCCACAGTCATGAGCTTGTGAACTCCGAGGATTGATTTCAGACCAAGGCTGCTGTAGATCTCCTGTATTCTCCTGATTGGCCTTTAGCTCTGTTAAATGATCCCTCGAGGGGGTGGGACTAATGGGAAATGAAGCCATTTTAAGGCCTATTGGCTGTAAACCTCCCAGTCTAGAGAGAAGCCAGGGACCATTTCGTTCACAATGAGCAAGCTTTCAATATCAAACTCAGTCCCAAAGGGAGAGACTTAGAGAGAGAAGTTGGAATTAGATAGGGAAAGACAAAGAAAGCAGGAAGCTGATGACAGTAGTGAGAAAAGTGGTAAATGGAAAGTATAATAATAACAAAATAACAGGCAATACATCTCATGACTATCTGTGAGTTTACATTTAATAATAAATTGTCTGAATATGGGAAGAAATGTATTACTTTATGTATAAGCGAATTATCGTCAAATAAAGGAAAAGAAAGTGCATCCTTAAACATGAACACAACCAGCAGACAAGATAAAAATGCAAGGACTGCAAAAACTGCCTTCTAGTGTTGGATGGTTTTTTGACCTTACTGACTGTGTGTGTGTGTGTGTGTGGGGGGGGGGGGTGTGTGTGTGTGTGTGTGTGTGTGTGTGCCTTTATCCCCTTTTCCTTGCCTACAGACGACATCAGCAAAATGAGGTAAGTGAAACTACATCAGCACAATGTGGCAAAACTGGGATCATCCCAACCAAGAGCAATCTATCATAAATTAACTACAGAGTCTGTCACCACATGTGACGACAACTGTAACCCTCATGTTGCCAAAACTACCTAGTTTGACTGTTTATAAAACATACATTAACACCCAATTTCTGTGTTAGGTCTACACATGTGGCAGGTTTTACACATAATTAGGAAATTATAGTCATAATGGTATTCAGTAATGTTTTGTCAATCAACATTTTCCCCTGATTATAATCATGTTGTCATGAATGTGAGAACAGAATGTGGAGGACACAAATGCGCAAAAACAGATCGGTTGTGAGGAAAAACATAGGCTTTAGACATACCTAGCAACAAAAACAATAATACTCCCGTGCTGTCAATGATTTCCAGGAATTTATGGATCTCCCCTCAAATGTGAATTAGTCATCACGTCTGGTTCTTCTGCAAAAAGAATAAACTAAAAATCACTAGGCCGCAAGCAAGAACATTTTTGTTTTTTTTATTTATTCCTGTGAAGTGCTCCTAGTAAGATTAAAAAAAAAAAAGCCTCTCTTAATAGCCCGATCTTGTCATAGAATGCTTGTTTCAGCCTGATGAATGCCACCTGCTCATGAGTACAGTAGGTGCACATTTATGGGATCTGCTCATTAGCATAATCAACAACCGTAAAATTGCAACATAAGGCTTCCAGTTAGATTTTGTTAGTGGGAAAGTTTCATTCACAAAAATGCCACCAAAAACAAGAATTTCACAGTGCAGTTTATTTTAAGTTTAGGTGTCAGTAGTAGGAGATCCGACACAGAAAACTGAAAATATTAATACATCGATGTCAAGCTGCAAAGAAGTGCTACATAAATAAAAAGGGAATGTTTTGATGTGAAGCTAGATGCAAAAGTCTTTCTAAAGCAAAGGGCTCTGAGACTAATATGAGAGGCAGTCAAGGGATGTGACAGTCACAGAGATATTAAAGGAACGAATATTACAGTAGGTGATGTTACACTGTCAGCCGCAACAGAAGATGAGAACTGCAGAGAGACACAGAGGCAGCTGTCACAGCAAGAGAAGTTTCCTAGCAACTACTGAAATTTAGAAGTTTCTGCACCAAAATAAGCCAATAAAATCAATCATCTTAGTAAATTGGCAGCAATGACAATGATAACATGGTTAACTGAAAATTTATTTTACATTTGTTTTGTTGTTACCAAGGGAATAGGTTTTATTTGGACATTGGTGGGGACATAAAAGTGTTCCAAGGCACTACTCCCAATAGTTGATGCTTTTTTTTTTGCAAAAGAAGAAATAAAAATCAATAAAGCATAAATAAATAAATAGAACATCGGTAGGTCTAACTGACATGTTTATAATACATATCTGAACATCTTAAGAGAATATGTATTCTGTAATGTTAATAGGTTAAAGCAAACAATGAAAAACGAGGTAAACCTGCATAACAACCATGGAAAATACAGGCTCTATTATCACCTTTTATGTCCTTATTCTTTATATTATAAAAAACTAATATCAAAAAGGAAAAAGCTTAACTAACCACCACTGAAATCACTATTAAAATGAAACAATATAATCTATATTCCATGGTGGAAAGCAACTGATTACATTTGCCAAGGTACTGTATTAAAGTACAAATTTACATTTAGGGAAATGTGGCGCAAAGTGACCCCCTTGCAGGCAGATGGACAGACAGTGAGTACGATCAATCACATCCATGTTTGTGAGAAATTGCCAGAGCCAATTGTAGAAGGATATTTAGTATAGAGGCAGGATTTCTGGCTGACCTTTAACCCTTTATGTACCATAATCATTGACTAGACACTACAGTATTAGTAAGGACAACAGCCACTACGGCTGGATATTGTGACGTGTTCTTACCATTCCTACCCAATTCTATGCCTCTGTGTTTTAAACATATATTTTATTTTAGTTGACTTATTTAAGAGTTTGGTAAGGAATTGGTATTGTGAAAAACAAGAAAAAATACCTTTGGGCTGGATTAGGGTGATAGTGTGAGCCTTCTTGCGCTGTATAATTACTAAATTCTATCTCTTCATTGTTTTTAAGCTTTTAGTCACATAAAGTATGCTAGGAAGCCTTGGCATTAACCTATCCTCCCATCAGAGTTTACACGCTCTTTAACATTTGCATAATAAGCAAGACAGGACAATGGAACTGTAATGTTGTTGGTTGTTCTGGAGCTAAAAAGTTTTTACAGCCCTTGAGAGGATGCAAATTTAGGAATGGATAAATTTATTTTTGGAGGCAGTCTTCCCTCTGTTATTGGCAAATGGTTTTGCATGTGTTCTATGCATCTTACAACCAACTGTTTGCTTAATGAGAATCAGTATGCTGCAGAATTTTAAACTTTTTCCTCCTCAACTTCAATGGGATGAAGTTTCAAAAGAAGCACACTTGTAAACACTATTTCTTTGTATTACTCAAGAAAAGAAATATTATACATCTGTGCTGAAGCTGAGCTAGCAGCCTCCATCTACATTTTAAAAAAGTAATTTATGCTATGTAAAGATATTCAAATATGATTTGACTGGCATCTAAATGGCTTCTAAAACAGCCGCTGGAGGACAGATGGATTCAGAGAAATCTAAACAACTTTTCATGAATAAAAAGTCACAAATATGTTTCAAATAGACTCTGTATTTATAAAAATGAGTTTAAAAAGGTTGTAACACCAGATATGTAACTATTCTTTTTAATTCTCTAATGGTAGAAAAAGGGTCCAAACGTTTTTGCTGTTGTTATTAAGATAGAGATGAGCTGTGAAAAAATTAAGTGTCTCTGGATCTCTGATTTGCAAGAATCCACCACTACTGGATAAAAACAACCAATCAGAGCCAGAAAGAGTGTCAGTTAGGTTTGTACACATGCTGCTTGCAGCCTCCCTCCCCGCCACAGTACCTCCTGCACTCTCATTATGTCGAACAGGCTTCCTCTGTTACTGTGGTTACAAGCCTGAATATACATGGCAGGTTTCATCTGCAGGGAGGGGCTTTGGCCAGGCTGAGGTGCAGCAGAGAGGAGGAAGGAGGAAACTGGGACTTGTACTAGATCAAATTTTCTAGCTAAGTCCACTTTTTCCAATAACTGCACACTGCAGCTTTAAGATATTATAAATCAAACAGTTGTTTTCCCGTGTTGGTGACATGTACGATATGTCTGGACCACTTATTAATATGGACCAAAGACAAAAAGTGCGACAAAAAGTGCCACCAATTTACTTAAAACACTTGTAGATTTATTACACTCTTTGCTGGCTCTTGATCCTGAGCAAAAGTGACTAATTTCTTGCATTTATGGTCTACTACTGATAGGCCTGTGTCTGGCCCTAAGGATTCTTGGGAAGAAGGGCTGGGAATCATCGTGACCGATGACTGCTGGCAAAGAGTGTTGCGGTTCGTACACTGCTTTTTAATCTGTGTGAGACATGGCCTGTTGTACACAACAGAGTTCAATATACTAACTTAAAGCTATCTCGGATTTACTCCAATGTAACTAACTCATGCAATAGATGAAAACAATCTCGAGCCAGCCATTCCTATATGTTTTGTTTCTGCCTCAGTCTTGCCACATACTGGTCCAAAATCTTCGAAACAACAACAGAGCTATTGTACTGCATATAGAATATCTTTATTGCCACTATACACAGTATAATGAGATGAAAATCAACTCCATCTCTAGTGCAAACATAGAACATCACTAACATACACACAGCACATAATCAACATACACCCAGGACATGGCCCGTATACACCCAGGACACATCATTCATAGGATAAAAAGAAGAATAGTGCAAGTGATCATTATCATGTGTTATAAATAATAATGATATGCAGATAAAAAGGCCATAAAGTGCTTGATCTCAGGGCACACTATTAAATATGGTAAGGTATATACAATGCAGGTTATCCCACATGTTAATATTGCACAGTATTTCACAGTACAGTGCAGGATATTTCACATGTAAATGCTGTACACAGTAAATATTGCACAGTAGGATGATAGATGATTAGTTGTGTAGTCACAGTCAGTGCATGTGTTCGTCCAGGGTGTGTATGGCTGTGGGAAAAAATAATGTTCTTAAGTCTGTTTGTTCTTGCCTTGATGCTTCTGTAGTGCCTTCCTGAGGGCAGCAGGTTGAACAAAGCTAGGGTGTGAGATGTCCTCGATGATGGACTTGGATGTAGATGTCCATCAGGGAGGGGAGAGGGCAGCCAATGATCTTCTGTGCTGCCTTGACTACCCTCTGCAGCATATCCCTGTCTGCCATAGTGCAGCTGCCATACCACACTATCATGAAATACGTCGGCAGGCTCTTGATGGATGAGCAGGTGGAAGTTCAGTGGCAGGTTGGAGTCTAGGCTGCACTTCCTGAGGACCCTCAGGAAGTGCAGGCTCTGCTCTGCCTTTTTGATCATTGCTGAGATGTTGACTGTTCATGATATGTCCTCGGAGATGAGAACTCCAAGAAACCTAAGGTAAGGACTCTCTCCTTACCTACACCGTTAATAAACAGGGGTCTAGGTCGGTGCTGTGTCTCATGAAGTCTATGATGATCTCCTTGGTCTTCCTGGTGTTCAGAGCCAAGTTGTTCACTGCGCACCAGGATGCCAATGTCAGTACTTCTTCTCTGTAGGCTGCCTCGTCACCCCTCGAGATGAGTCCAACCACAGTGGTGTCGTCAGCGAATTTGATGATGAGGCTGTTGTTGTGAGTTGGGCTAAAGTCATGGGTGTAGAGGCAGTATAGGAGGGGGCTCAGCACACAGCCCAGGGGGGAGCTGGAGGAGAAGTGGGGGCCAAGTCTCACAGTCTGGGGCTGGTTGGTCAGAATGTCCATTATGCAGGCAAATGTGAGTGGGGGGAGGCCAAGAGTGACCAGTTTTTTGATGAGGATGGGTTGATTGTGTTGAAAGCAGAGCTGTAATCCACAAAGAGCATCCGGATGTAGCTCTGCCGCTGCTCTAGGTGACTCAGCACGGAGTGAAGAGCTATGGAGATTGCGTCCTCCGTGTATCTGTTCTCACGGTATGCAAACTGGTGGGGGCCAAGGTCTGGAGGGTGATAGTTCTTGATGTGCTGTAGAACCAGCCTCTCAAAGCACTTCATGATTACCGGGGTGAGGGCCATGAGACGATAATCATTCGGGCTGGTGATGGGGGACTTATTTTGGCACTGGTATAATTGTTTCTGATTTTAGGCACGACAGAATGACTGCCTGCTTCCAGTAAAGAAAGTTAATTAAAAAAAACACTTGTAGAAGCCAAATTTGTTTTTATGTGTGGTTCTTGTATGAGTTCTATCGGTTTTAAATATTGTGGAATGAAAATGAATGTCCTAAAAATATAATTGATACTTATGGGAATATTAGCTCTTGAAATCACACATGCACAGCTGTTGAGTACATACTTCCTCCATACACAGGCACAACAACGTTATTAATATTTTATTTTTTCTTCTAAGCTCCTTTGATGCATTACTTATGATAAAGATAAAAAAAAACAGTGGGAGTAAAATAATTTGAAAATAATTGAATTAAAATCATTGTGTTGTGTAAGAAATTCCACAATTTATCTAACCCTAACATTTATAAACACTAAAACATCAGAAGAAGATGAAGCTTTCTCATCTCAATATGACAACCTACTGTACTGCTCCTTACTTCTTGTAAATGTCAGATATGACTACAGTGCATAATCTCTTGTGGCTGTATGCAAGTATGCTAGAATTTTATAGATAGATAATTGTCGTACTGTGACTGTGTTTGACTGTGTGATGTAAGGAGTGCAGGTAGTGCTGTAACCACAGTTTAAAATAGAGATTGCACCTGGTGGCACCACATATGGTAAAAGTTGCATGATACGCTAGATGTCAATAAAAAATGTCAACAGACAGGAAGAATATTACCTCAAACAAAATGTTGTCTGTGTGAGGTATCTGGATGAATATATATATTTTTTTTAAATATCAGAAAATTATTCTCAGAAATATCCTACTTGCAAATCTTGTCAGGATAAGAATCTTCATGCCTACCTGTTATTCCCAAGTCTAATGTATCTAAAAGGTTTTTCTATTAAACAACAGATTTGACAATTCAGGGCTGCAGACCTGCCAACATTGAAAGTATCTGCTCTTTTTGTTTTGATCTGTGAATTAACCTCTTAAAGTCAGTAATTAGGAGGTAGCTACAAATTGTTTGAATGTTTTAAACACTAACCTTTTAACATATTCATGCCATACACCATTAGAAAGCATAGTTTGTCCTGATTTATTCAAGACCAGTTGCACATTACACATATGGTGGTTCATAGTCGTAATAGTATTATCTGTTAGCTCAGTTTTAGCACTTAGCTAAAGTAAAGTCAGCTACAAAACACACAAAAAAGTGGACAGAGAGGGAGATGGGGGAGGGGGTGTTTCGCTGTCGGTCCGGCAGATTTATTATTCTCCACTACCCTACAATAATTGGCTGAAACCGCTTCACCACGCTGAAGGGTATTGCTGCCACACCAGAAAAAAATTTAAAAATCAGTATCTCGTTATAACGAGATAAGTTTCACGTTATAACAAGATAAGTTTCACGTTATAATGAGATAACTACAATTGTAATTATCTCGTTATAATTAGAAACTTAAGATCATAAGAAACGTAACTTTCTTATTGATGTCAGACGCCTGTGGATTAGCGCTTCTGTATGGCTCATTTACATGATTTGATCAAATTTTACTTCAATCAATCAATCAATCTGTAGGAGCCATGATGTGATAATTTTGTAGTTTATATCTACGTTATTTTGGTTGTGGTATTTTGTTATTTTTGCTGTTGTTTATTTTGTTGTTTATTATAAGTAGGTCATGGGGATATGGGCGGTAACTTCTAGTTATTATATTTGGGGGGGTTGACTGGGAGGCTGTATTTTTTGTTGACTGCTGTTTTTGCTTTGAAATCGCTGTTGTTGTTTTTTTTTTGCTTTGGAATCCCAGTGATCATTTTTTCATTTGTGCACGTTATCATAAGTTGTTCTATTTCATTAATAAAGCTCTTAAACAGCTGATATTTTTTATACAGTGCGTCAGACAAACAGCATCACCCTACACTCAACCTCTCAGCGGGTGCTTTGTTTTTTTATAGTTGCTACACAATCAATCAATCTTTATTTGTATAGCGCCAAATCCCAACAAACGTCATCTCAAGGCACTTTACACAAAGAGCAGGTCTAGAACCTTACTCTTTATTACAATGAAAAAAACCCAACATTCCCACATGAGCAAGCACTCAGCGACTAGATGATGATTAGTGTGCGCATACTGTTATCACTATTATCATCCACTGTGTTCATTAATGAAAGAATCTCGCAGTGCCTCAATCCAAGCATGAAGCATGAACGAGAAAATGTTCTCGTAATAACGTGAAATTTATCTCATTATAGCGAGATACTGATTTTTTTCTGGTGTCGTAGCAATACGCTTCCGTAGTAAGTTGTACCAGCGTATTTAGATGTCAAATTACATATGTGCTACGCAAAATGGATACAGATTGACAGGTCTGGGGGCTGCAAATATTGATGGTTTTCATTTTCATTGGACTTTTAAAAAATACTTTACTTTAATATTTTAAAAAGTCACAATTTCCAAGAACCTCAAGTGATATTTTCAGATTGTTTGTTTTGTGCAACACTATTTGTCAAATAGCCCAAAAACAAAGATTTCCAATCTAAAATTGTATTAAAAAAGAAAAGCAGCATATCACCACATTTTAGAAGCCAGCAATTATTTCACCTTTATACTTGAAAAATAACCCCACAGTATTTATTGAAGCTGATGCCAATCAATAATCTAATACAGCTGAATTTATCAACTAATAATTTCAGCACTAATAAACACTTCACAAAACAATGTAATTGATCAGCACACTAGAGCCTCCAAAATTAACATCTGTCTCAACATAAAAATAAAGACAAGTTTAATTGAGACAGAAGTTTATGCACTGCTGCTGTACTACTACTGTAATACATTGAGAGTCACTTAATAAATTCTTCCACATGTCCGGGGTAAATTTAATTTAATGCTCGTATTATACTCTGTTTGGACAAATGGAAGGTGGGATTACTTTACATATAAGAGCAAATAATAGCAGTAGTGTATTCTGCAGCAATCTGATGCATTTTTCACTTGAAAAATACATAATGTATAATCCTGCAGTGGTCCTTGATGTGCTTCATTAGAATGAATGTTTCTTCCTAAATGTAGGTTAATAAAAGGCAGCCATATGAGGAAAAAGCACTTTTTTTGGAGTGTATAGTTGGAAACTTCCTGAGGCATACACTTTTGTGGCAGTAAACAACCTTTTTTTTATATCAGTGGTCATTTTTAGATGAGTGGAACATAAATTCTTCTGTTGTTTTGTGTTGTCAGGGAGCAGTATTTGGAAGCAAAGCTTTTGTTTTTCTGAAGGCGCAGATACTTCGATTCCCTGGAAGTATGTGTGTACGTGTATGTGTGAGTGTGTATGTAAGAGAGAGAAAGAGAGAGAATGATCATAGTGATAGGGAGAGAAAAGTCTGGGGTCTTTTCTACCCATATAAATTTCTTCTAGCTCTGCATTTCAAACAATCAGCAGTGCATTATGAGGTTTGTGATGGACACGATTGATTGTTCCTTTCTCCTTCTGTCCTTGAGGGTGTGCTGTCAGAAAAAAAGCGTATTCCTCCCCTACAATTAATCTAATCAGCCTTAATAAAAGCATCCATTACTGAGGCAGTGTCATCGACAGACAGAGCTGAATGTTTACTGATGAATAATCAAACACGGGAAAATACTGATTGGTCTGCTGATCTTAACAACCTCCAAAGCTGCCACATTACCAACCACATACTCTACCAATGAGCCAGACCGTATCTGTTTCATATCAGTCAAATTAAGACTGCCGACCTGCAAACCACTTATCTTAATCATCCACAACCAGCTGATGGTTCACAACATAAGTGGGAAGAAATTTCTCAACATTGAAAACATACACACAAATATAGTTTATTTTACATTCAGCATAAAGGCCATATTGCTTCAATAGGCATTTCCATCACCATCAACTCACATTTATCAAGCATACAAACAGACGAGGACGGTAACAGACATTTGTTTGTAATATTACAACTACTGTGGCTTTCCTTTACTTGCTCACTGGCTAAGATAAAGAAAAACACAACTTCAGGCTATGTGAACACAGGGGAACAGGTAATTCTGATGTATTCATTCTCCGTTTTGTCTTTGATGAGCAACACCACTCAGGCAAAAAGGCATCTAAGCAAGTTTTTTTTCTGTTACCTTTTCAGAAAGGAAAAGTGGAGTCTGGAGGCACCACCTACGACTACCTTAAATTATGAGTGTGCAACAGACACAAAAGTCTTTTATATTAATATAAACGATCCAAATAAGAAGTAAACTTATAAAAGAGTAATTTGAGTACCCGTAAACATATGTGTTTTGGGACTATCTTCAGGTTATTTTATTTTGTATATTTTTCACCGCTAGCAATAATTTATTTCTGGTTTGGTTTTCGGGGATTCCTGTGGCTTACAGTAGTTGTTGGTATACACTCAATACACAATATGACACTGTTCAGCCCAGTATATGACTGCCTGTAGATAATGTAATAGTGAAGAGGCTGACATGCTATGCAGAGAATTTGTTGTGTTTGACATAAAACATGTCTGGGGCAGTTGGAGTCTAGAGATGAGAAGTGGACTTGTGACTGAAATCCTCTTCTTGAATTTCCAAGCCAATAGGGAAAATGTGGGAGGAGAAACACAGTGATTATAGCCTTATTCAGACTGCCAGCCCAACTCTGTTTTTGGCATATCCAGATTGTATCCTGATTGATTTTAGAAAACCCTGGGCTAATAAAACATGACATTTTTAAAAGCATTTTTTCAGTTAACAGTGACGTACAGAGACTCAATACAAGACAGGCTAATTGATTACATCTCTCAAAATTCCGTACTGAACTCCATCAATTCTCTGAGATAAAGAGGGGCAGAACTATGGAACATCTGTCAATCACTTTAAACATAAGTTTAAGGTATTTTTGATGAATCTGACTTGATATACTGTACTTATCCTTAGTTTACAGTACACCTTAGTTTTCACAGTCACCATCATACACACAAGCACACATTTTATTATTATTTCCTCTTGTTTTTTCTGTAGCTTGATTTTACAGTATGCTGTAATTTCTTTTAGGGTTATTGTTTTTTTGTGTATCATCATTATCATTGTTGTTATTACTGATAATTGTTATTATACATTGTTAACTTTTATGTTTGTATTAATATATTGAAGTAAGGAGTTGAGATTAATTCTATTTATTTTCTGATCTTCACCTGCACAATCTGGTGTGATTAAGTTCTGCACCATGACTTGACAGCACGACTGTCTCACCTCACTTAACTAATTAGGCCTTAATGAAGAAACTTCATCATTAGCTACTGCAGGGGAGCTGCTAAAGACCCCAATGTGGAAGACGGCAGCTGGACTTCAATCAATAGTTTCAAATTAAAAATTAAATGGAATTTAAATGTTTAATTTAAATGTTAAAAGGTTAGCAATGAAAGCAGAGCATATTTAGTGGTTAGGAACAAAAACACACTTAAAACAGAGTGGATATTGGACTGCTAATGTTGTTGTGTCTACTGGATGTTTAAATGGGCAATGTATATGTGCCAAAAGGTCTTAATAATGTGATTATATGGACTGCACTTATATAGTGAATTTCTTGTCTTCCAACCACTCAATGTACTTTTACACTGCAATCCAAATTCACCAATTCACAAACACATTCATATGCTGAATCTAGGGGCCATGGAAGGTGCCAACCTACTCATCGGGAGGATCTAATCATTTACACGCAAACTGCCTGATTATATGCCAGTGTTGTCTTAACAGCACAACAAGTTATAAGAAATGTCTTGTGATTTTGTAGTATTTTCATGCACACTTCAGTTGAGTAGCAGGACATTTAGTAGTATTTACTGGATAGAGACCACTGAGCTACAGAAAGAAGACAAGGATAGAAAGAGACAAAATGAGAGTCTTGGGTCTATATGGAATCTTTAACATGGGAGAATAAGAATTTATTTGAAATTGGCTGAGCCAGTGAATGCAGGCTGTGAACCATTTCTGATTTATAGACTAAATCTATTTGAGCCCCTCTTGCTTAGCCCTCTTGGCAATCAAGATATCTGTTGTGTACAATAGGGTGCAATTTATAAAAGGAAGGAACTGATATTTTGCACACTGAATGCACGCTGCACTGAGCAGGTGTCCTTGTAATTCAGAATATTCCATTTTTAGATTATGTGCTGCTAATCCAGCTCATTTTATTCTGTATATTCTGTTAAAAAGGTTTGTATTTCTACTGCAAACCAGAGGCATCTTCATTGGTTTAATCACAGCTGATGAGTAAAAGCTTTAACAACACTCACTTTTACCACTGAGTGCAAAGGTAGGAGAGGCAGTTAAGTACATATATCTGTACACAGCAGCCTATTCACGTAGGCTTCTACACGATTCACAGAGGTGTTTGGTAATTAAGTGGAGGAGTTCTGGGGCCCTGGAGCTGGTCAGCATCAATTCTGACAGAACCATGGCACCCATGAGCAGGTACAGCAAGAGCAAGTTGGTTAACAAAGAAAGGGACTTCCTACTCCTGTCACTCGTTGCTCATTCCCCTGCTGTCCTCCGGCTCCTCTTGGATGAGCTGAGATTATGACCTGTTCCTGCTGACTAGTCATGGTGGCTCAGTTTCTGGTGGTGATTGCTTGTTTGCTGGAGTGTGTGAGAGTGTGTTTCTCTGAGCAACAGACCCAAAGTTATAACCTAAATCATGAGAGGGACCATGGAAACAAGCAGGTTACACACCACCTGAATGCAGAACACCTTATCGCCTCTATACAGTCATTAGTCACTGAATCAGATATCCATAGGCAAGTATGCGCACACATATCCTTAATTATACATGGATTAGTTTGCTTGACTTGAATTGAACCCTCCTCATGGGTTCTGTCTTTGTTTGTTGTCTTTTCATTTTCCTGATATAAAGATGATGGACAAGTGAAAATGTATTTATTTATAGTCAATAAAGGACTCCTTCAACCCATCTCTCAAGCATATGGTACATCAAATACTAATTTAATCTTGCAGAGGAGCAATAAAAATTGGTTTTACTATACCTATTAAATATGTCATAGCTCAGTATGAGAATATATTGGATGAACAATGATAGGCACAGTGGTAATTACTATAGCAGTGACTA
>JANJYP010001517.1:0-22145 GCA_024605115.1 Rastrelliger brachysoma | reverse complement strand
ATCCTGGCGTGTTTCGGTTTCGTTGTTAGCTAATTCTTGATCAACTGCTGTTTTGTTTTCATCTGAATCCTCTGTATACCCCTTTATAACGCTATTGTCCTCTATGTTTTCATTTTCATCGCTGACCTCTGAATCTTCGGTCAACTCTTTCTTCTCATCTTGCACCTCAACAGGTTCATGTGCTGTTTTGATATCTAATTTTTCAGCGTTAGGGTCATCCTGTGATTCCTGAACACTTCTTTCTGTTCGATAGTGTATCAGCTTAGCAGTGGGTTTTATTGTTTCATCTTGAAGTTCCTCATGTTTGACCCCTGCTACGTCACTATCATTGTCATGATCGAACAAGAGTTTCTCTGAAGCACTGTCTGTAGACATTGGATTAGGAAGATCTTCAAGAACTGGGTTGATTTTTTCTAGCTCTTTTGGTGGCTCTGGTGTTACTGGTTTCATGTCCAAACTTTGAGGAGATTCTGTAGCAGGTTCCTCCTCGTCATCATCTTCATCTTCGTCTGAACTCACATCTTCAGGTGTCCTCTCCCCGCCGGTTACAACTGAAAAAACTGCATCTCCAAGTGACGTCCACATGTTCTTCTCCTCTGCAGTTTTTGGTTTATCGTCTTGTGTCATAGGAGGAACTTTCTGATCTTCGAGGGAATCGGGTGGCGGAGTTTCGTCTCCTTGCTCAAAGAAAGGCAGGAGCGGAGTTTCTTTTATAACGTCAGTGTCATCTTCAGGGTGAGCTTCTATATTTTCACTTTCCTCCTCTTCCTCGTATGGAGTGATGTTCCTGGTGGTTTCCTCATCGGTGGTGACAGCATCAAAAGTGGTTCCGAAAGTCGTTTTTAACTTGGGGATTTGCATTCCTTCAGTAATTGACACTGGTTCATTTTCTGAAACAAACTCCTCTTTGGGCAAAGATTCTACCTCATGTGTTGTGGATGTATCTTTGGTTACAGTCTTCTTTAAATCGACAGTTTCAAGAACAGAGTCAGCTATTGGTTTTTGCTCATTCTCTTCGTCTTTGTCTACAGCTCCCTCAGTACCATCAGGTGCAGCTGCCGCATCAGGTTCTACTTCTTTTGCGGAAGGCGATTCATTTGCCACCTCAGCTTGAGGCAAAGAGGCACTTTGCTTGTCTGGCACCATGTGAAGATCTTCAGAGTTATCATAAGGCTCAGTTAGTTTTTCATTGTCTGTTGCCTCTTTTCCTCCTCCTCTTTCTTCTTCTTCTGATGGCTTTGTTTCATTTAGAGTGTCTTCTGCTTCTTGGATTTGGTCAGATGTTCCTTTAATTTTGCTGTCACTCTCATCTGCCATAGAGCCCAATAGTGAATCTATATCATAGTTGTCAAATCTATCAAATCCAGTGTCAAAACAGACAAAATCTGTTTCCTGAAACAAAGACAAAAAAAAGAAAAAAGTTCACAAAAATATACATTCCTTAATCGGCAGACAGACACTGACTACTTAAGAAATACTGAATTGCAGACCAGTTATCCGCTACTAATGTTCATACCTCTGCTGGAACTTCATGTTCTTTGTCTGTATAAACATGGTTGATTGCAAGAAGGTCTTTTGGGAAATAGCCAAATTGACTTCCAACCTATTGAGAAATACAAGAAAAAAAAAACATACATCATTGTAGCTATGCAGCCCATTGTACATCTGGTATTGGTTAAACATTAACCCAAGTATACTTACACTTCCAGCCCACATGTCAGTCCTTCTGCCCGCAAGTTTGTAGTATACATAGACAGTTTCTGACTCCTTGAATGACAAGAACCTACAGTCTGGTCCTTTGAAGTCTGTCACTGCCTTTCCCCGACATAAGAGCACTGTGAAAGCAAATGTGAAGATTTATTTTTAGGAAGGTAAACTGTTCAGTTTCTAGTTTGCATGGTGCCAATTTCAAGAATGACACAGGCAAACTGCCTTCTTGTTCGCTGATGACAAGGATGCTTTTAAAGCATGCAAACAGTTACAAAATGTGCATCCTTTTTCTAAGGTTACAACACATGTAACACTGATGCAACTATAGAAGACTGTTGCAAACAAGAAAAAACTGAACAATTGTATCTGCATTGTCTTGCAAGAAATGCCAAAGTAAAACCAAAAAGTCATGTTTTTAGTATTGGTTCAAATATTTGACTCAGTTTTCCCCAATTAGCTAGAAAATTAAAGGCTAATAAACCATTCTAATTTAGTCTACAATTTTATTTCTCTGACTGTGTTGCTGCTATGACTTGTGTTTTAATGAAATGTTATGTCGTCGTTTCAATTATTTCTTATCACCTGCATCAGCCTGTTGGCATAGTTTGCTTAATAACTTAAACTACAACTGCTCCTGAGGCTTGACATGAGTTTGTTCAAATCCAGCAATGCAAACTGAGAAGACAAGCTTAATTTAAACCTCCTTTAAAATGTGATTATCATTTCGTCGCAGCACTTCAGTTTTCCAAGGGAGTAATTTAATATGTTTAGCTAATGTTTATCGAGTATCGTATAAGAAAATAGCAATAAACGGCAAGAGTTTATGCTACTATGGCTCAACAATAGAGTAAGAGAGGCTTGTGCTAGCTCATGGTACCTATTGTTTGTTCAGGTAAAAACATTAGCAGAGCTTTTGCCCAAACTGACCGGCCGGTGGCTAATTAGCTGCTAACATTAGCTTCCATTACTCGTCCAGAGGCCCGGAGCTGCCAGGCAACCGTCCGACACAGGCTGCTTCTCAACGGATAACCCTCCCCAGCTAATGACCGGTGTCAACACACATCTAAACCCCATCGGAACAACCGCGAGTGGTTATCTGGGTTGCAAATATCGATTGGCAACAGGTCAAGAGATAAGGCGTAGTTTATGGCTAGCTGTGTGGGATGTGGAGAAGAAGCATCCTTGGAGTCCTATTAATGACCTCGTATTTACAAGCCAGCAAAACTTACTGCTGCACTCCTCATCGGCGCATCTTTTAAAGTCGGAGAACCGCTTTTCCAAGGCTGCAGTTGAAATGAAATTAAATAAAAGTAATAAAAAGCCTTTTCGGTAAAAATGTTTTGCTGCCATGCTGGCAGTTTTGTTGCCTGGTTTGATTCCGCTGCCGGAGCATGAGCACTGGGCTGAAGAAGCCGACACGTCAGCACATCAGATCCGGCTGGGTGGAGGCTCGGATCGCTTTTCACAAGGATAGTCAGGATATGGCTGCTTCAGGTGACCATCTGTGGCAAACACACTGATAGACGTGGAAAGTAACTATTTATTCAAGTACTGGACTCTAGTGCACTTTTGAGCTACTTGCACTTTACTTGAGTAAGCTAATTCAGTTTGTGGAATTTAATTGAGAGGAAAATACTGTACTGTACTACTACTGTAAAGTAGTTCAAACTAGCTCCACCTCCAGCAGCTGCAACAATAACATTGCTTACACATTGCTACTTCAGTATTAGTAATCTAATGATGTCACATATATAATAACATGCCAGTCACAAGGACCAAACCACCACTTTCACTGCAATACCTTAAGTACAATTTGCTGCTAATAGGCTACTTAAGTACTTAATTAGGATTTTTCAAGCAGAAGAGGCCTAAGTAAAGGCCCTGAGCAGGGAAGACTGGGGATGGTTGCAACAAGGATTGGTTGCATGGAGAAGCACACTACACCCAACATATCTGCATTGAGTCTTGATAATAAAATGCCTCTAAAATGAAACGGCACACTTAAGAGAATACTGACTTATTTTTCTCCAAATGTGTACATTTATTTGGCCTTCAAATAATATACAAAGATGATAGGCATACATTACATGGCTCATAGGAGGTCAAATTAAAATTCTTACTATGGCAAATTAAAAAAAAGAATGGATAATTATTATTTTAAAACTATTCTTCATTTATTCTCTCTTTATGTTGTCAGTCTGGATGATTGTTATCATCCAGACTGATAACATGNTCTCTTTATGTTATCAGTCTGGATGATTGTTATCATCCAGACTGATAACATATGAAAATAAGAGAGATGCAGGAGTGGTTTGCTGATTCACCATCATGAGCTAGTGCTGTCCAGTATGACATTAGTATGTGTTCATGTCCTACACAGTGATGTAATGATTTTCCTCTAAGTGACATGATATCAAGGTTGGGGAGTCTAGCTTGCACATGAAGTCCAGATAGTGTTGGTCTCCCGGTCTCCCCTATTTCTTCCAACACTGCTGCAGTGGAAAGACAGAAACTGCACAATAAATATGCCCCCTCATCATCTTCATTGTGCAATCTAATCTGGAATAATGCATCAGGGAATTAAGCAAACAAACAAACAATTTGTAAAAGTCAGAGGTGTTGAAATTCTTCTTAGCTTTGTTATGATTAAGACATTGCACTGCTTGAAATCAACAAAGAATGTCTGGAGCCAGCCCATCATGATCTGTGGATGTTAACCAAGAATAATCATCAGCTGAATTACAAAAGTAATATTTCTATCCAAGCCACTGAACACAACTTCAAAACACACAAAACATTACATAAAACCCACCAAGTTGTACATTCTTACTCATTTCCCTAGTTATTAAGCTTGGAAATCTAACCAAAATTAAGTTAAGTGAAAGTGAAAAAAATCAAATGAAAAAATGAAATACTGTTTGCTTATCTGAACTGCAAGAAAAGCATTAACACTTCTTTTACCGAGTAGCCTAAATTTGAAATCTTGAAGGATACTTTCACTTAGGCCTATTATTGATGCAATGTTTGAATACAACAAGTTATACACCTGTAAATCGTGCATGAACTTTGCTGCAGGAGATAAAGCTCATTTATTTATAGACGGCGTCCCTTATAATGTGTGGCCTTACTGTAATACAAGAACATAAACAGGAGGCAGAAAAAAACCCCAGCTCTTTGTCCCGCCTCTTCCGGCTTCAGCAGCCAATAACATGGTAGCGTTTCCTTTACTTCCTTAACTACAGGAAGAAAGGAAAAAGTTAACCGCATATGGATGTTATTTACCGACATTATAAGGCGCCACTTTATATTTATTTAAAAATATATATATTTATAAATATGAATAGGGATCTAACATCTGAATTGCCACAGCACATCTTCTAAAATCACCCGAGGAGCTAGCGGCAGACTGTACCATTTTGGCAGGTATGGACATATGAACTGAGTTTGTCTTATAACGGAGTGTGTCTCTCCTAATTGTAAATATCATAAAACAATATCAATAACATTAATAGTTAGAACTGTATATTTAGCTAGTAACTTAAATGAAACTACGAAAAGAAACATGTGATCTACTGTGACTTAGTTTCTTGTGTTGAGGAAATGGTCAGGTCACAGTGCTAGCTGAAGCAAATCCAGAAATTCAGGGTTTAATATGAGTATGTTCAGGATGTCATGTAAACAGTGTTAACAATATATCACACTTCACAACAATTCACTAATCTTCTTAATGTGTGAAAGACTATTAGTGTTTGTACTGTGTTGATTCATGGTTGTCTTGTGAGTGAGTTAACTGCTTGAAACATATTTTCACATTTTCTTCCTGCAGGTGAACATCCTACACTGGACATTAAAAGGAAATNTGCTTGAAACATATTTTCACATTTTCTTCCTGCAGGTGAACATCCTACACTGGGCATTAAAAGGAGATAAAGAAAGAGTGATTTTAAAAACGGAGCAGTTTTGAGTCTAATCACTGTGCCAATTATGGATGTCATGGAAAGAGAGCTAATGCCTGTTGAAGACTTGAATTATAACAATGATTCCTCAGATGACAACTCGACAAAAGAAGGAAGGGAGTCAGAGCTTCCTTTAGATGATGAGATTAGTGTTGGTGAGTTTTCCTATAAAAGTTAACACTGCTTATGACAGATGTCCACATCATGAAATAATACTTTTTCACACTATGCAATTTTAGAGATGCCAAGGGAAACTGGGTTTCACAAGAGCATGAGGATCTGTCTGGAGCAGATTAGAGAAGCCATGCTGCATCATAGATGGCAGGAGGCAGCTGAATATATGGCATGTTACCCCCAAATCTTAGAAAACACAACTAAGGGCAAACAGACAGGAGAGAGTAAAGAGGTAGGTGTATTTCTGTTGTGTACTAGTCTAGCAAAAAAAAAAACAAAAAACTGTAGAGATTGCAGATATTTTCACAATATTTTTACTGATATTAACACTCTTTGCAATTTCCATCCTAGCTTTTGTGGAGAATGGCCACTGAAATCCTCCATCATCACCCCAACTCAAAGATGGAAGATTACAGCAACATCTACGAACGAATGAAACATTCAGGAGTGAAACATTACCTGCTGGTATATCAGCCAATAAAGCTCACTGTACAATTTTCATGTTGATTTTGCTTCACTGCTGCAGCATTGTTCACAACTGTTCCCTTTGCACTTCCAGATCTGCTTGGAACATTCATTTCACCTGCTGCTCCATGGTCAGATCCAGGATGCAAAGCGTGAGCTGTCTGTTGCTGAGAGTTGGAGGTATGGCAAAGAGTCAGCGGCTCAGTATCAGAGGACTAAACTGATCCATGCCTACAGGAGTTTGCTGGATTATCTCATCTGGTGTGAAAAAAAGCACACACACTCCGGTGATGGTAAGTCAATACACATCCTAACACCCTAAACCATCCATTATTTAGTCGTATAAGTTACACTAGCATGCTGCAACCTCGTGTGTGATGTCACACTGACACCTACAGGTTAGATGCAGTAAATGCTCATCTAATAAAAAAAAAAAAGGAGGTGAAGAGCAGGAGGTGGGGAATCTATTTTGTATTATGTTACTGCTTTAATTATGTTTACCACCTGTTTCCAATCATTCAGACTCTGGCAGAAACCAGGATATGAACAACTACTTCAGACAGGCTTCGGTGAATCTGAAGGAGATTTTGAAAAATCCAGGCATCTGGGATCCGTTCATACTGAGTTATGTTGAGGTAAACATTTATCCCGAACTGCCTCGTCTCATTAAAAAATATACAAACAGAATAAATGTGCTGTACACTTTCAGTTGTTGTTCAGTTTCAGGCCTGGTTCAAAAAAAAAAAAAAAAAAGCCACACTTATAAACTTTTTAAAAATTTCATAGATGCTTGAATTCTATGAGGATAACGAAGAAGCCGAGAAAGTCTTGAATGACTACGCATATGACAACACGTTTCCCCCCAACCCCAACGCTCACGTTTATCTGTACCAGTATTTAAAGAGACACGATACTCCAGAGAAGAAATTGATGAAAGTGTTGAAGGTAAAACAGCACGTTGAAAAAGTGACAGTGAAGCATACAAATGACATACAGGGACTGATGCGTCTTTTAATGTACTTCCTTCTGCCACAGATCCTCCAAACTTTAGTCCCAAGTCATGAGTTGATGTTGGAGTACAGCTCTTTTTTGCTTCAGTCAGGTAAAAGCAGATTTGATATTTTAACAGGAAACATGCGCAGAAATGTTTTTTGAAAATCAGGAGGATAACTCAATAGATTTCCCTTTTTGTTTACAGTTAAAAAAGGTGATACCGAAAAGGCTTTGGGAGTTGTTCTGGATATGCTGGACTATGCCTGCTGGAGGAGCAACTTGGACGTGTGGAAGCGTTTAAAGGATATTGTTAACAAAATACAGTTACAGTACGTAAAAAAAAAAAAAAAAAAAAGTACTAGCAGCAGGACTGTTCTGTATCAGCCCTGTGCTGCTGTTTTTATGGTGCTAAATATTTTTGCTGACGGCACTTTTTTTTTTTTTCTCTGGAGCCAAATCTGTAATTTTGTTTACTGAAACAGAGAGCACTGGAAGGAGGTTGTCTCTGAAAAGATGGCTGTGAGAAAAGACTGGTGGCCTGCGCTGCACTTCACAAGATTCCACCTCAGGGAAGATTCCCAGGACAACCCACAGCTGATGGAGGTGAAGGCGTCACTGACAAAGATCCTTTGTCCAGGTCATTATATATAAAATCAAATCTACAAATGTTGTTTTGTCATATCAATCTTTCATATACAACACTGGCTAAAACATTTCATACTTCATACTTGACCACAGCTGCAGACTGAGAGGGCTGTTAATCATGCTAATGCACAACAAAAGTCAGCCCTCATTTCAAAAGGTGCTCTGTGGAGTTTTGTTATAAATGAAAGTTATATTTATATTGAGCGTTACTCACCAAAACACACCACACAACGTGTCTTAACAAATACGCTGATTGTGTTTTCGTCTTTGTTAAATATTTTGCAGAGCTGAGTTCAGACTATTTTGAGCCCTGCGTTGTTTACATCCATGTTTAATAGCTTGCAGTGTACTACTTCACTGTGTCTGCTGACACGTTGCTGCATTTCTTCATGCACTACAGGCACCTGTACTGTACATCAAAGACCTCTAAACTGACACAAATTACACCCTAAACTGATAAGATTTTGCCCCAGGTTCCCCATCTGTTTTTAGATGTCTTATTACCTAAAGCCTTTTATAACCCATGACCAAAATAGTCACACATTTTGTCACTGTGTTACTTATGGATGGAATTGTAGTAAAAATATTTCCCTTTTTACTGGGGACACCCTGGAACCTCTTCAAGGCCCATTGTTTAGAACCGCTGTTCTATGGTGCTACTAGAGGTCAGAAACTCCACAGGGTGCCTCTAGGACCCCTATGAAGTTAAAGTTAATAAAGCAGGAATTCATTAGTTTGTGAATATATCTATTTGTAAACTGGAAGTAGTGATCCATACCTTGTACCATTTTGCGCATTTAGCCAGTCTGAAATCGCACATACTGTAAGTCTTAATGTAACTTTATTACATTTCCTTTTTACAGACCTAAAGCTGACATACTCTGCTGCAGCGAAGACGTAATCAATGGAGCGCGGACCCGAGAGAAGAATACAAAGAAAACATAAAACTGACTTCAAACAGTCAAGAACAAAGCTGGGACTTAGTTTTGAACAAATCAAAGAGATATATGCTCTAGAGGCACAGGACTTCTACCGCTACCTGCAGCTGAGACATTTTATCAGTAACAAATTGACGTCGGTATCAGAATCAAGCAGACGGCTGTTAGATTTATTTAAAAGGGCTTACAGTGCGAATAAAGATAGAGGTATTATTTCAGGTTTATATAAAGGGTTTATAAACACAAGAAAGTACATTCAAACCTGTACATTAAAACAAAATGGGAAATGAAAGGAGGAATAGATCTGTCAGAAGATGAATGTGGAATAATTTGGGAATATCAATGGAAATGTAGCAGTTCACAGAGTTGGAAGGAATTTGGCTGGGAGAGCTTGATTAGATATTTTATTACGCCTTACCAAAAATCCCACTATAAAGGTAACTCCCCGGCCTGCTGGCGAAATTGTGGAAATATGAATGCAAATCATTACCGTGTTTTTTGGGACTGTCATGTTATTCACAATTATTGGAAAGAAATATATCAGGCAATACAAGACATTTTTGGAAGTCACCTACCCTTGGAAATCAAAGGGTTTTTTTTTTGGACTCATGCCTGAAGGATGGACAAAGAGAGACAAACATTTATTTAGTATTTTGTTGGTGGCAGGCAAAAAATGGCTCTCACATGAGGATTTCAACTTGCATAACCTGAGATAATATGATGTAGCCTAGACAATAATAACCATACTGTACTTCACTCCCTAAATGTTCTTATTTTAGTTCTGTTTTTTTTTCTTTCACTACTTTTCTATTACTAGAAAAAGGACATTTATTCTAACTTTGTGACAAATATCTATAATGGAGAACATGTAATATTTGAAGCAGAATGTCAATAAAAACTAAATTAAAAAAAAAAAAGAACAAAGCTGGGATGCTAGTGGGAATCACTGAAAAGCCCAGTGAAGTCGGCGTTATGAATTCAGGAGATAGTTTTCATAAGAACTCAATGTTTATATAATTTAGCTGTTCTCTTCTGTGTAAAATGTTCTTCACACAAGAACGAGGAGGTTTTACTTTTTTAACTTTGTTCCTTGGGCTTTGTATTATCAGGTCACATGGTTCTCCACTGTGTGGAGCTCTTGTTCTGTGTGTTTTTTCTAGTGTATAGCTGCTGGGAATGACCACCTTATCTTAACACAAACTGAATGTAGCTGTGACTCAGTGTTCGCACAGGTTTTATGCCTTTTTGTAACAATTTTATGAAAAGCTGAGTCTCACTGTGCCCTCAGCTGACCTTTGACTGCTGCATGGACTGATTTTAAGGTCACCAGTGAGTGTACACATAACACATAGCCAGAGGGATTTTCTATCTGTCATCTCTATTGTCATGACAGAACAATAAGTCACCACAGGCCTTTCAGCAACTGGATGTACTCAGGTTTAAGTTAATGTGACAGATTACTGACAGGTGGTTACTGTGATGGAGGAAAGAAATAATGAATATGAAAAGTGCTTTCATAAAGAGATCATAACTGATTTGTGGTTAGCCTGTACATGTGCTTGTCATAGTCATTTTTTTTTCAACAAAATCTTTTTGTTGAAGGAATGTTTCTAATGACCTGACAGGATTCTGGCCTTCAAACCCAGTGCTGGATATCCTAAGCACTTTGCACCGAACCATGAAATAAAGTCTTGCATCCAGCAGCATGCCAATTTAATAAGTGAAAGTGTTTGTAATGATTCAGTTTCGGCTTGCCACAGTGTTGGCCATGCAGCAACTCAGTCAGCCGTACTGTATGTGTGTGTTGCTTTGCAGTCATTACATAAACCAAAGCCCAAAGTGCTTGCCCGACCACAGGAGCAGCTGCAGAAGGGATCTGGGAATACAGAACACATGTCGTCTGAAAGTTCAGAACTCTGGGAGCGATGAAGAGGATCGAGGCACGAGCTGGTCAGCGCTGTCGATCGTGTCCTGGCTGTGACCTTTTTTTTTTTCTTTAAACCTTTTGATTTTTTTCTCATCACCCACACAGATGGTCATCTGTTGGGAGTTTCTTTCTCAAGGGTACCTTGACAGTTAAGATCTAGTTTTCTTTCCAGAGATTCAACTTGAGGAGTCTCCTGTCTCAGGCCCCTTGTCCTTCGACTCAATTCAAGGTCACTCCACAAAAGACCCTCTAGGGCTATATTGTTGTTCCTCAACAGATTGCACATTGAGATGAGCAATGAGAGCTAGAATTTAAATCATTTGTCATCTGTTTTCACCAAATCTCCATAGTTCAGTTGATTTATGTCAACACACAGCGCTTGTTTGGGTTTTGTTTTGTCCTCGATGGAAGTAATGTGACAATTAAACTGAAGAACTGCCTGACCCTGAGTAAGATGTAATCATCATCTGTATTAGGAACCACTGAGACTCACAAACAACTAAAGGTGTCCTGAGTGCAGCTATCAGCTCATTGTTGCCTCCTGAGGCAGTAGAAGGAGGCTGGGACAGGGTGTCCTGTTAACAAGACTTTTACTTGACATTTGCAGGTTTGAGCCCTGCAGTTAGTATGCACTCGGTCAAGACACAAGGAAGGAGAGTGGGTGACAACATATTTCGTTACAGTATGTGTAGTTTAATTATACAATGTCAGTACAGATTGTGGTATTGAATATTTCCTAGAATATCATTAAGTACCAAAGAATCAGTTCATGGATCAAATAACCATACTGGATTGGCTAATAAAGCATTATATTTTTGAACTGTTGGACCATAGCTTAAATCAGAAAGAAGACTGACTATAATAGCATGGTGTGCCTGTGCTTGATGTGCCTCTGAAGGTTATAAATGAACCTGAACAGTTAAGTATGTACTTCAGCAAAGCAGTAATGTGAATATTCAGACTAGAGCCTGGCTGAGAACTTCATCATTAGCATAACTGATATTATCATCCAATTGCAGCTTATCACAGACAAATCACATCTGTGTCAACAACGGCAGATGCCTTAGAAAAAAAAATGCAACACAGTACAGATAGAAACAGTGTTGTCAGCGCAGTACATCAAATTAAAGAGATCCATATCACAAATATTTGCTTGTATTATGTATTTATGTGAACAAAAAACAAAGTTTAGCAGATGTGTTGGCAGACTTTTGAAGAGTGAGATATTAATATAAATTGTATGTGTACTGTCTTGTGTTTGTCAAAAAATAGTTACAGCATGTAATTCTTCCTAAAACCACAAATTGTATCGTTCTCATATTTGTGAGTGGCTTATACACATAACTTGTTAATTAGTGAGCTTTAGAGGTTTTAGTAAGTGTATTTTTGAACATGTGCACCACTCCTCCTATCTGTTGATTTTATGCTAAGCTAAGCTAATTCCTTCCTGACTATAGCTCTACACTGTGATGAAAAGATCTGTAGTACTCTCATCAAGCTTTCAATGAGATAGCGTGGTACCACTTTCTGATAAATTAACATTCATAAAAGGTTTATGAGCATTAATTTAATAGCTCTGGGTCGGGATGCATTTAGGTTGAGATTCACTGCAGGGCTAAAATAGAAGTGTTGATGGGATCTTAGATGAAATAAAGAGTGAAAAAGACAAAGGCTAATGCTGGAGGAGGTTTTTCCTCCAGCAGAACATTTTTCTTATTAATAGTTTATAGATCATGTAAAGCACTAATAAATGATGTATTAACCATTAATAAAGTCATTAATTCATGCTTATAGACTTATCAGAAAGTTGTACCATGAGAGAATTTTATAAAATGTCAAACTTTTGCTTTCATGCACAGACATCAGATTTGACATTGATACCAATCTTGTTATCTCACTCCAGTAAAGAAAGCTAATGAGCACATTTCCAAAAATGTGCAACTATTTCTTAAACTTTCAGACTTTATTACTGACACAGGCCTCAAATATGAATCATCAAATAAACACACATATTTTTCAGGATCAAGAAAATATGACCCCTTTTCTTGAAATAATGATTATTGGTGGTGAAATATTTGATTGAACTTTACTTTTCCTCCTGACCGAGAACGTGCCTGTTTTTTCTGCAGCAGTCTTTGTAAATGATGGCAGATGGAGGTAAGTGTTACACCACTGGTTCCACCAGCTTGATCAGTGCTCATTGTGCATGAAGCAATGATGTATGTTCATCTGTGAATGCACCTCAAGGTTGTTTTGACATACTGTACTGTAAAATCAATCAACTTAAAAAAACAGTTTCTCTGTAGGCTCATCTGACGACTCTAACAGGCCCTTTAAAACTCCTCTCGCTCGGGGAGAAATTTACTTGATGTCTTCAGTCTAACCCCTCGGTGAACTGACCGGCATAATAATTGTTTGTGTAATTAATTATTGGCACAGGTTGCAGACTGAATCCATTTTTTACCTAGAAGTGGAAGTAATAATAAAAAAAACACCAATTGTGTATGGAGAGATGTTTTAATTTTAAGCCTGGCGTAGAAAGGCCCTGCATGTTTCTTTGTAGTGTGAGGCTCACATTAATTGAGTTTTTTTTCCCCGCTCTTACAGTTGCACCCTCTCCTTTTCTTGCACACACACACACACAAACTCACACTGCAGTTGGTGACTCAGGGTCTCGCTTGGTTGGTCTGCAGGGCTCTGAGGATTTGTAACCTAAAATCCAGACTTGCACAGTGACAGTGTAACATCTCAGTAGCTCTGCAAGACATTTGAAGTCTGCTGTGGTTTGAGAATAAGAGAAGGGGGATAGGGGGTGGAGGAGGGGGGTAAGAGAGATGTGGAGGGAGAAAGCGTGATAATTCAGCCATGCAATTTGGACTTAACATACTGATGTGTTCAGTGCCAGTGCTGCCTGCTACAAGCAAGGAGATAAAACAGGAAAACATGAGGCGTTTGCCAGTGCTGCAGCCAGAATCATCTTCAAAACATGACTGAAGATCAAACCCGCAGAATAAAAGGGAAATAAGAAATCAAACTCATGAATGAAAATCCCACAGAAGTCTTATCATAATTACATTTGCTTTGGTGCAAAATGGCCAGTGTATAATGGGAGTATTCCAAACCTATGATAGCCCTTTTGAACAGTCTGATAACAAAAGGCTTTCGACACACTTGTGATACTGGCAGATGCTGAGACAAAAAAAAAAAAATGCTTGAGGGAAGTCGAGTTTTGTGGAACTTCAGGGAGGAGGAGAAAAAAATGAGAGAGGGAGGGAGAGAGAGAGAGAGAGAGAGAAAAGATTCCCAAAATATCCTCCCCGTGCTGTCTGTGAAGTTGAAAGTGACAACTGCAATACCTTTGTTCTCAGAGTGCAGCTGCAAAAATAGCTTTCAATAATGTATTAGGAGAATAAAGACTGTGAGCTGATTTCTGGGGAGACGGGGCTCGGCTCTGGTGTGTGGCAAGACCAGGAGCTTTCTCTTATGTGCACTGACTGTAAAAAAAAAAAGAAAAAAGATAGAAAAAAAGATGTCCCTAACTTCTAAGATTGCTCTACTTATGCAACGTGGAATAACATCTGGGCCTTGGAATATACAGCCAATCCCATATATTTACATCTGAGCTCATATCCTCACCGTGGACTGTGCAATCACTGCAACAGGATAATTACTGAGGACTTATTCCTGAAATGTTGCTCATTTATGCGACTGCACGGACAACCACTGTTACCCTCCCTCCCCTTCAAGCAGAAGACAAGCAGTGCAGAACGCCAATGTAATGACTCTGAAATGGAAAGTGTCTTGACCAACAGAGCATTCACCTGAGGCTATGGAGATTTAATTTTGTGCGTGCCCGAGTGTGATAAGTGGCAATCTAAATGTTGTGACTTACCTCCAAGCTCTGTGAAGGCCGGCGAACTGGAGCACAATTGGGAATAGAAAAAAAAACCCTAAATGATTTGAAGTTTGAGGAAGGATAGCACAAGATTGCTTCAGGCAGGCATCAATTATTAAGACAAGCAAGACAGCCGTGACACAAGCTACAGATGATACCTTCAGAAGGCTGATTTTTTTTTTCTGTTTGCTTGCTATCTCTGCTGGTTTGACTCAGAATAAAATATTGCATCTAGGACTCGACACTTTTAACAAAAGCAAGTCACAGTCTTATTTGAATTCAAGATTCACACTGACCTATATGGAAGCCAAAAGTGTTCAAAATTGAATGATGAAGTAAAACTCACATTATGAAATACATGAATAAACAGAAACAGAGCAGTGAAATTTGGAAATAATCAGATTAATTGTCATATTATTATTAAGCTTCGTAATGCAATGCTAGTGGTTTTAGACAGACTAGGACTAGCAGCATAAATCTAGGGCTGAAACCGTTGAGCAGCTGAACAACAATGGAATGAATTGCTATTAAATTTGGAATTCATGGTTCCCCCAGCTTGCATACTACTGACCTTTTCCTCTAGTAACACCAAAACATTCACATTTACGATCTGAAGTTTGCTGCATGTTGCTCATATTGGATAGATTGACATGAAATTTTGGAATACATTCAGTCCCCCTGAAATGCTATAAGTCTGGACTACACATCATTTCATACATACTTTGTCAGTCATTAATAAATGAGTGATTCATCCTAAATGAAGCTTTCAGATAGCAGACACTGTATTTTGTATTAAGTGTTACAGCATTTGTTTATGGAGAAAAAAATATTTATAATAACTATATAGTCACCTTAAACAGTTTAAACCAGTAACAACAAATTAGCTCTCTAATCTGTTGCAATAAAATCATAACCATTGTAAACTTTAGCTACCTGCTAAAGATCCACGTCAAAGCATGTTAGCATATTAACATTTAGCTCATGTACAGCCTCACAGAACTCCTAGTGCATCTGTTGACTAGAAGTCTTATTTAACTGAATAAGTTTTTATAGCAAAAAGATATTTTTCAAACGTCATGTTATCATCACATTATCTGTCATTCAAGACAAACGCTGAGGAGCCAGTTGTTCAGTCAAAAGACAGGCAGTGAGCCAGTTATTTCATTATAACGAGCTGGATCAAAAAAAAAAACATGTCACATTTCATGGTTAGAAATTCTTCATATGATTATTTATTTCATAATGTCTTATGTGATTGAAGAGCATTAGGGGCTCTTTAGCCCTTATACTGTCTTGACTTTCAGTTTATTGAATAATCTCCCTCTGGCAGGAGGCAGTGTACTCTGTTGCATGTTTCAAATCTCATCTCAAGCTCCATTTTTTTTCTCAAATGTAATTTTATTAATGCTTTGCTGGATCATTTTGTCGTGATGCCTTTAATCTTTCATTATTTCTTCCTCGTTGTGTCTTTTCTTTTGGTTTTTCATTAACTGTGAAAGATGGCTCAGGTTTTGTGTTGGACTGTCACTTTGAGTTATTATAGCCCTGTCCTGCAGAGGGCACTCCAGCTTTCTGCAACATACTGTATGTGTTTGATGTAATGTGTCTGTGAAGCATTTGCCCCAGTAGTTTTGATGTCCTAGTTGTTCATCTTAGTCTTATCAAATTTTTATCTGAAAAGTGTCTAGATGTGTGAAAAGAACATCTGGAAGATAAAGTTTGCTTTTATTCACCATGTGGGTATCTTTTGTGTGGATTCACATGATGTAATCGTTTAATTTATGCCCCCTTGACTGACTGTTATGATTATACAGGGGAGGATAATAACTGTAGTTTTCAGTAGACGTGTAATCTTAGATTTTTACTTCCTTTTCTTTTTCCCCTTTTCCAAATAGAAAGGAAACATAATGGGTATTTATAGTACTTGAGAGATCTGGCCCTGTGATATTATCAAGGTGATATCATCCACCAACACAGACACACACACTCACTTATCAAACCTGCAGTCTGCAAATGAGGTAAGTTTCACACATGGTTAAATCCAGGTAGGCTGAACAGTTCTTTGAAATGGTTTTTGTGAAACCAAACCTGTTAACTACAAACAGCACACAGACTCATGTAAGCGTATATATGTGCCCACTGACTCATGTTGTCCCTACTTATCTGTAATTCTGTGTAAGCACAGTGAGTAATGAACAAAGAGCTCGACCTGACCCAAAGAAGCCTTGTTTGTCAGAGTACCGGGTCTACTCTGTGGGGGATTGTGTGGTTGGAAAATACAACAGAGCTTGCTGCATTTTGAATGAATGTGGGAGATGGAGAGCACAGCTTGTCTGTCTGTCTGTCTGTCTGTCTCTCCATTTCCGCCTTGTTGTGTGTCTGGATGGATGGCTGTTAGTGGAAATAATGTAAATGAAATTGTTAAAATTATGTAAGTGTGACATCAGCTAAAATGTGTCATTCTGATATGTAATGCCTAAAAGGTTCAAGGTTATCAAATGCATTAGTGAGCTAGACCTTTTAACCCTTTATGAACAAACAGTAGATTTACATGTATTAAAGCACATCATCACCCCAGGTATGTGGACCAATAAGCAGCATTTTCATCAACGCACATTCACTTTCTTGCCAATAACAAGATCAATAACACAATGCAACAACAAAAAAACCTCCAGCACCTCTAAAGCTTACTACCTAACACCTTATCTAACATCTCTTGTAAAACCACAACTCATCATTTTTAGACTTCATTATTTGAATAGATTAAACAAACAAACAAGATGTTAATTCTGACACAACCAGGTTAGCCTTTTCCCCCTGGGTACAGTTTCTATGTGAAACTAAGCTGACAAGAATGGAAAGTGAAATTGATTTTCTTATCTAACATTTGGCAAGGAAGTGAATAAGCACATTCACCAAAATGTCTTCCTTCAAGAAGTTCAGAGTTTAGACAGACTATTGTATAATTAGTTTCATTATATCTGCTCTTCTGTTAAAGAGTTACATCAATTTTCTTCTTTTTATTAAAGGTTCAATCAGTAATAAAGTTGAAAATTGGGAGTTATTTCAGGCATTCCTGCTTCTGAAAGTGTAAGTCCTGTTCATTTTCTGCATATGTTACTGACATGTCAAAATGGATAAGAAACTGCGCCAGGTGAATCATTTGTGAAAATGATAAATAACTTTGAAATGTTTCTTTGAGGTAGAATTCTGCATACATAGTAACTTAAAGGGAGATGTTAACTACAAATCTGATGGGACAAAGCAAGAGATTTCTCTTTTTCGAAAGCTTTCACCAAGGCACTTTGGGATTATGAGTCAATATTGGTTGAATTCAGCAAACCTGGTGCCACAACTTGCAATAATTGTATTCATATTTGAATTTTTTCTGAAAAAAAAGTCAGTTGCTGAATATGACAAATGTTCATATGTTTAAGTTGTCTGTTTGGGGTAAAAAAACACAAACAATCCAGCAGATAAATATGCACAAATAACACATGGCAAAAATTCATACTACATCTGAACACACATATAGTCTGTTTTTTGGCATGTTCCCACTTCCCAACTACATAAACCTCTCTGTGGCACTCAAGCCCAACTCTAATGGCTACTACTGAAGATATAAAAGACAATCCAAACGGCTGTTTCTTCTTTTACAATGAAATAGTACTTCCTTTGAAAAGCCTTTGTTTTTAGCAACCATTTCTTAAACAGGAATATGTAATGATGTTGGAACGTACTATTATCCATAGATGAATGTCCATTTGTTATGCTGGGCCTCCTCAAAATGACGAAAGTGGGATTGACTGAACATAAACTACAGTGAACATGTTCATTGTAATGAGGAGACATGTAAAACAGTGCAACAGTGTGGTTCACTGATGTGTTTTTTTTTATAACAATGGAGCTCTATTACACAGAGGAATGAGCTACAGCAGGCCTTGGCTTGTCAGACAATACTTGTAAGCAAGATAATTGTTAGGTTTGGTCTTTCTTTTGTCAAAGCATTTGTTGACAATTAAAAAAAACTATAGATTGTTAGATTTGACCTTTAATGAGTCAATACATTTACATACTTGATCAAATTCAATATAAATCCAAATGATATAGGAGCCAAACAGTCAGCTAATCAATTCAAGCTTTGTAACTTCCACTGAATGTGTCTGCTAGTAGATTTTCATTGCCTGACCTCACTCAAAACTGTGTGCTTTTTCTTTTGTATTCAAAAAGCTGTGATGCTGTACTACAGGCTGCCATTTCGCTGCTGGCCTTCTTCTATGCTGGCCTTTAAATTTGCTGTTTGTGTGTCTTTGTCCTGTGTTTAACTGTGTGTTAGGTCAGATTAACAAATGGTAAGGCCGGTGGCAGGCTGAATGACAGCATTAACCGGAGGACAATGGGAGCGTGGGACTAAGCCCTTTCACAACCTGTCTGACAGCTTGTAGCGTTGATGTCATCCTCTGACTCAGGCTGTTACCACTGCCGCTGTCACCCTGGACGCTTGGATGCATGACATCACCAAATGACACATATCACTCTCCACTACTGTCTCTGTGCTTTCATTTATCTCCTTTTGTCTCTCTATCTCTGTGTCCAGTCGATTTGCATACTCATCAGCTTTCCTGCATTGTAGGCTTCCCACTTTGTCAGTCTGTGGAAAAGGAGGAGCGGAGCATGATGAAGGGACATCATTAGTTTCCCAAGGAGACTTTGATAAAGGCAGAGAAAGTTTGTTGGGTCATGTGATATGCTCACAGGAAGTTTTTTGATAGGGTACAAGATAATATCTTAGTAGTGTGTGATACAGGCTGGTGATAGCAGAATAACAAAAATACAGTACATATCATGTTTCTCCTAGTAAATATGATACTACTATAATAGTTATTCAGTGACAGCCTTAAATATTTTCCTNGTAGCACAAAGTGCTTCACAAAAATAAAAAGCATAAGCATAGTAGTGTGTGATACAGGCTGGTGATAGCAGAATAACAAAAATACAGTACATATCATGTTTCTCCTAGTAAATATGATACTACTATAATAGTTATTCAGTGACAGCCTTAAATATTTTCATATATGCTGTTGTCATGAGTTACACATATTTACAGGAGCAATGGCCATGACGCTGACCATTGCTCCTTTCTATTGAGAGTATCAGTTTAAGGTTTCTCATTATACCCAGTCCTACACTATGTAAACATCATAATGGCAAAATAACCTTGACTCTAACTTTCCTCCATAGCTTAGTGATTTAGTAATCCATCTTAATAAAGTTGGGGAACCTGCTAAAAATAAAATAAATAAAAAACAATAAAATCAGTTCAGCCGATACTAGGATTGCCTACATTTGTCTGTTTTACAGGTGGTTTATCATATCATGTTTTTGTCATAATATTATATCATATTATATCATAATATTATATATTATTGTCAGAAAATTGGATGTCTTTGTTAATGGCCAAAATTTCGTATGTATGTATGTACTTTCATATGTATGAGTCAAAAGCCAGGGCCTCAGCTTTCTCTGAACGCTTCAGTTGCAGTGTTAGCTCTACTTCCTCTTCATCAGATGGTTCCTTTTTTGTAAATTATTCATAGATATTTCAGTCGAACCCGAGAATGCCTCCTTTATGGAAAAAAGTTTCAAAGTTTCAGAGTTTCAATTCAACTTCTTTCCCATCTAAGAAATGCCTATATTTCTTTTTGATCCTCTCTGACTGACATTAATTAACACACTGACTTAACACAGGCTTTTTCCATTAAAATGTGTATTCTTCAACTCTGAGGGTTATTATTTTATATAATGGAAAGCCTGCAAAGTACACAATATAAAAGTTTTCTCAGGCTGATTGTACCTGCCACTAGGAAGCTCATTTATGATGTGTATGATATGTAAAGTTGGTGGAGTCTCATTTTAAAGATACCACGTATGCAAACTTACATTTTCTACCTGACACTTTCCTTAAAAAAATAAAATGAGCACATGACACACACCATTTAGCAACCCAGCCAACCAAATACCAAAGCAACAAGAGATGGAAAATGATGATGTTGGTACTTTGAGTGCTTAATTACACTTTTCTATTTGTTTTGCACACTTATTTTTTTATCCGTTTGTCACTTTTGTCATGACCTGCTCATCACATCCTGTTTTCAAGAAATTCAACAGAATTTAATTCAGACAAGTAACGAGAACTTATTTTATACTGTCACCTTCATTAACCTTCATTTAATTTGACAAGTTCACTATTATTTTCACACTATCTTGTACGTGGTATACTGGTACAAGACACTGAGAGAAAAAGGAAGTGATATCAGTCGGATGGCATCGTTACTCACTATTTTATTCAGTGTTTAATAAAGGGTGAGCTCAGGTAATGTGGGACATCAGGTATTGTGGGACATTTAAGGATTGTGATCAATTAATATAATCAAATTCAACATCCAATCACCAAAACTGATCTTGAATTGTTGCTACAACACTTCTTGACATGAAACAATGGTTTGGGTTGACATAATCAGAGTGGGTGTGGCCTGTCATCACAGTTGGTCTACACAGAGTGAGAGTTGGGTAAGTTCAGTGGCATACAACTTTCTATTTTTCAATGTTAAGACTTTTAATGGAAATGAAATTAGGTTACAACCTTTACTAGTGGGTAATAATGAAGTAGTTTTAAAACTGATTGAAACACAGGAAAAGGAATTGTAAAATAATGCTTTGTTTTTGTAAAAACATGATTTTTGTTACTGTCCCACATTTGCTGAACCTGTTAGATATTGTGGGACAGCATTGTTCAGGTAATGTGGGACAGCATGTTCTACTGGATTTATGCTATAAAACTAACCCCAAAACCCTATCATAACCCTAAGTTTTATCCTTTATAGAACTGCAATCACTCCATCATTTCATTTAGCTATCTAGTTAACATTAATATAATACTAGAGGCCAATATCAAACAAGTCACACTGTGAGCTTCCACAATCTCATTGTGGTACCCAGGCGCGAGAGGACGACAAGGAAACCTCGTGCCAAGCCGCCATCATACCAGTTGACCAGCCAGGAGCATTTCCTCTATGTGGAGAAGGCAAACAAAGGAAAAGCAAAAGAAAAGGTGGTCACAAAAAACAAAAAAAAAAAGTGGATACTGAAGACCAGACAAAGTGCACTGGCTGCCAGGTGACCTATGGTAATAAACAAGATCCCAAAACAGAAGAAGACTGGATCAAATGNAAAAAAAAAAAAAAAAGTGGATACTGAAGACCAGTGCACTGGCTGCCAGGTGACCTATATAAAGAAGATCCCAAAACAGAAGTAGACTGGATCAAATGTTAAGCTTGCCAACTCTGGTACCATGAGTCCTGTGCTGAAAATGACGGCATCTTCGATGATATTTCCTTCATGTGCAAGGACTGCTTTAAATAGGCTATTAGATGGTGACACCA
>JANJYP010001495.1:0-11763 GCA_024605115.1 Rastrelliger brachysoma | reverse complement strand
GCTCTGGGGGGTCAGCGAGTGCCGGTGCTCCAGGAGGGGCATCACAGGTTTGGGGGGGGGTTCGTCATCCTCAGGTGGACAGGCATGCGTCTCCTCCAGCTGCTCCACAGCGGGCTGTGATTGGAATACAGGGGACACAGGGGTGGAGCCTACTTTCCTCTCTGCAACCAATCGAACGAGCTCCTGAGAGACAGACATGTCCAATCAGAATGGAGCTGGGACAGGATGGAGGGACATACCAGTTGGTGGTGAGGACTCACCTTCGCCCCATCCAGCACGGCCCTCATCACTGTGGTAACGCTGACCCCTGAGTCCTGGTTGCCAGGGGCAAGACCCTGCAGGATGACCCGGTCGGCCCAACGAATCAGCTCTGCCACAGACGCGTAGAGACGAGAGAGACAGGCAGAGACAGTCTGGCTGCAGAGGACATACAGGGACACACAGGGACAGGGATGCACAGAGACACACAGGGACATACAGGGACAGACAGGAGGACAGGTTAGGGTGTAATGATTAAAGGTGGGGTAGAGCATCAACATTTAGAACATGGGGGGGGGGGTTGGTGATAGACATATCACCGTCCAATCATTGTGAGCGGATCAGTTAAAATGATTGGTGGAGTTTTCAGTCCTGTCTGGGGTACGTCTATACGAACATGGGTACTATTAAAACCGTGTGTTTTTGCGTCATGCGTGGACAGCAACACTGTCCTGTGACCGTTGTGTGATATCACAGTGGCAATGGTGAACAGTACACTTAGTGCATTGCCGTGGAGACAGTGGACCAATTGACAGTGAAGAAACAGTAACACAGCGTTGGTGTGGACTGGGATTTCTTTAATCTGGAGGCCAAAAAAGTTAGGTTTCAAAAACCCCCGTGTTGGTGTGGACTAGGCCTGAATGTTTTATTGGTGTGTCGGAGTGTTTCATTGGTTGGAATCTGGTACTGATGCATCAACGCGTCCTCATCAATATCAATACACAGAGGCTTTATGCTTCGACCTGTTACGTACCTGTGGTGCAGGTGCGGCTTCAGCTGTGCCAGGCTCTGGACCTCCTCCAGGACTTTGCTGGATGCCCCCCCCAGCAACCCTCCCACCACCGACGGGTCCTGCACCAATTTGTCCAGTTTGTCCAGTTTGTCTCCTCCCAACCTGTCCACCACCGCCTTGAAATACTGCAGAGAGCTGAGCACCGCACGCTCCCTTTGGGACAACGCACACACCGGCTGCACACACACACACACACAAACAATAAAAGCATTACATGAACATATAAAAGTGTATGTCATAGTGTTTAATTGTATTTTTATCAGAATTAATTTATGCAAAGTGGGTATGTGTGTGTGTGTGTGTGTGCACATACTTTTGTTACCTTTTTAGGACCTTTACTGGTATAAACACTAATCTTGTAAGGACCAGTAGTCCTCATGGGGACCAAAGCGCGGTCCTAATGAGGCAAAATGTAATTTCTGAAGTTGACATTTTGCTAATTTTATAAGGTATGAATTGAGGTCAGGTTAAGGTAAGGGTTATGCAGGAATTGGTTGGGATTAGGTTTAGGGTTTGGGTTAGGTTATAATCTATGAATGGAAGTCAATGTAATGTTCTAACAAGGATTGCTGCGCATGTGTGTGTACTGTGTGTGTGTACCTCCTGTGTGTGTACTGTGTGTGTGTACTTCCTCTCTGTGTGTGTGTGTGTGTGTGTGTGTGTGTGTGTGTGTGTGTATGTGTGTATGTGTGTGTGTGTGTGTTTGTGTGTGTGTGTGTGCGTGTGCGTGTGTGTGTATGTGTACCTCCTCTGTGTGTGTGTGTTGGTTTATCTCCAGGTCCGGGGGTTTGTGTCTTTGTGATGGCGTGTGTTTGATTTTCTCGGCGTAGCGGTGTCGCTGCTGATGGAGTTTATCTTTCAGCTTCATCGTGAGGTTCGCGAACTGGGACGCTGGGAGGAAGAAGAGCACCTTCATCATCACCATCATAATTAGCGTTAATGTAGTTATAGACAGGGTGCAATTTATCAAAAAAACAGAGGGGGTGCTGTTTCCATGTTTCTACAGGTATGTGCCACAAACTTAGAGCATGAAGGAACAGTCCATTCATTAGTCTTAATACGAGCTGTGTTGGACCCAAGCAGCACAATGTCAAGGCTCAGGATCCTATGCAGGTGTTGGCATTAATGAGTGACTAGACTGTGATACAAGGAGCTATAGTGTTGAACTCTGTCATGATATTCTAATGTTGTGAGATACTGGATTTGTTTTTTTAATCTTTCAGCCATGAAACAAGTAAAGGCTTGAAATATTTCACTCTGTGTGTAATGAACTAATTTAATGTACAAGTTTCACTTTTTGAAACAAATTATTGAAATGAATGGTCTTTTTAAAATTTTAAAAAGATAATTTTAACCATATTCAAACTTACTGTAACATCAGCATTGTCCATTTCCGGGTCTCTGGTTTAATTTATCTTAATGAATGTCTACATAATATAACTGCCAACCACAGAACAGTGTTTAAATATGTTCGATGTTCATACATTAACACAGAACAGTGTTTAAATATGTCCGGTGTCCATATGTTAACAGAACAGTGTTTAAACATGCCCAGTGTCCATGCGTTAACAGAACATGTTTGTAGAGTGATAAATATGATAAATCTTCACAAACAGCAATAGTCGCTGGAACTCATTATTTCTTGTCATATTTCTGTCGCTGTACATACGTCATCGGGTATGTTTGATACGACTGACTATAAGCTATGTACACACTCATTTGATAGACATTTGTACTGCCCAATAAATGGCTCTGGGCTTTTGTAAACCAGGCCTCAAATATGGAAAAAGGGTGAGCGGGTGGTTCCCAGACTGAATCTCAGTCTACAATGAGACGAGGTCTGGTCTCGAGTAGAACAACGCTGTGATTCATGGTAACCTTTTGGTGAAAGGAATGAGTTTCACAGCAGATAATGTTTATTTATTAGGCTGCATGGTCCATGCCCGTATCGCTCCCGTTATATAGATATACATGGATCTTGACTCCAAGTTACACAAACATGTTATGGGTGAGTATGGATGCGGATGACTTTATGGAATTTTTGAGAATTTGGCTTGAAGCAATGCATTATCGTTAGTTTTTGCTTGTCTGTCTTAAGCCCATGTCTTGAAACGTCGACAGTGACATAGTCTCAAACATCGTGGGACTGAGAAATCTGCAGAACTTTTCAACAGCACAGTCTAACCAGGCTTAGGAGGCTGGGTCAGCCCCATGACAACATAGATCTGCTGTAATTGGCTGAAACTCTTTATGACACACATGACACATATGAGGTCCCTTATTCAATGGCTTTGTAGTCCGTCTTTTTTCACAGCACCGCAGAGGGCATGGACCTACTAGCCCGAGTCTGCCAACACATTTCACATAAGCTATATCCAATTATTGAATTTCATCAATTACAATAGCTGCAAACACAGCGAGATCCACCATGTTGACATGAAATGAGACTAGCAAGTGGACAGAACGGGATTTGGTAGTGTTCTGCTTAAGTTGTCTGACTATGAGCTTCATCCATGTAGCACAGTTCAACGTTGTTGTATTCAGTCAACCCTCTATTCTCTGATTGGCCCACACCGCTCAGAGCCCTTTCTCTATTCTCTGATTGGCCCACACCACTCAGAGCCAGAGGAAACCTGAGTCTACTGGTCGACACCTGAACTGAATGATGACTGAGTGGAAACCATAGGTGGAAACACTAGTGGATGCTAGCCTGGCTGTTCTCTAATGGTTTTGGCTGTTCTCACAACGGTTTGTGGGGACATGTCTACGCCTCCAGGATGAAAATATTTTAAAGAGGTAGAGATGAAAACTCAGAGGTAGAATAATTCTAACACCCCCTACACATCACTTTCTGGTCTTAATCATCTTAGTTACATTCATTGTTACTATAGTTATCGTCATTGTTATCATTTTTAGTAACGTCATAATTATTGTAATTGTGGTTGTTGTTATTCATGCAGTGACATCATCAGCTGTGACATCTTGTAATTCACAGAAAATTAAATCAGACATTTGATGTCATTTATGTTGCATTCAAGTCATGGGTAAAAAGTTGTTAAATTGAACTCTTTTCTCTTTTTACAGTTCAGCAGCAGCAGGACTTACCTGTCTTACTCTCAGACTTAGAGGACATGACTGCAGGTGGACAGAGAGAGAGGCAGATGGAGAGAGACAGGTAGAGTGAGAGTCCTGGTCACAGTGAAGAGTTAACTGTCTGGTGTCATCTCCTCCTCTTCATCATCTTCTTCCTCTTTTTCCTCTCTTTATATTTCAGGTTTTTGTCCGTTTCGTTCTCCGTCCTGTGGCTGCGCTCCCTTCTTTATTCTTTATTCTGTCTTCAGCCTCTTTTCTCTTCCTCTTACTCACTTCCTCTTTCTTTCTAACTCTGACTCAAACTTAGCATTCTAAAAATGGAGAGGTGGAGCGCGTGCAGAAACACACCGCACCTCCTCCTCTTCTACCCGCAGGGGGCACAGTTTCTCTATGACTGGTTTTAAACACATTATTAGTAAGTTTGGACAAGAATGTATGACTCACCACAGGAAGTGGAGGCGTCAGACAGACAGGAGGAGACAGGAAGTAGCACAACCACCTGTCAACGCTCACAGAGCAGGAAACATGGGGAACAGGAAGTGTGAAGCAGGAAACAGTGAAACAGGGTTGAAGTCACTCCAAGTGGTGACCAGAGGAGATTAACTGAAGACCAAGACCAAGTAACCGTAACTGCAGTAGAAGTGTTCTTTAACCCTATGATGATGATGATTTTAACCCTAATCGTGATGAATGGATTTATTCACCATGTTTCTTTCTGAAGGCGTGTTTGTAATCAGATTTATCACCTGTGGTTTAAACATCACCACTGTTTTAGAGGTCACAGGTTAAATGTCTCAATCATTAATAATTTATAATGATATTAAACAGGAAATGATACAAGGCTTGAAGGTAACTTTAATAACTCACTTCATACAAAAACATATTTGATTCAGTTCAACGTATAATTTGGTTCAAACTTGAAATAAATGTAAAAACAAAAAGATTTAACCCTGTAACACTAAGTGAATCATATTTGAGTTTTAGAGACTCTAAATCATCAGTGTGATCATATTTATCCTGATAACCTGCTGTACGTGATCAGATCCACATAGTGTACATAGAAACTTTTGTTGATGCTTATACTAAGCTAATGCTTATGTTATTTTTAACCCCTGTTAAAAAATGTAAAGTATGTATCAAAATATATACAGCAGCATTAGAAGATCATTTATCTTTCATTGTGTATCATCATATATTAGTTCAGTAGGTGGTGATTTCACATAAAAACATCTCGAACGGGTCAAATATGACCCAAGGAAAACAGAAACAGGACACTCGACGTCTTCATTCACACAAACTTTATTCATGCCCACGTGTTTCTGTTGATCACATGACACCAAGATACACATCAAGGCTACGCACACACACATACACACACACACACACACTATCAGAGTTGCTGCATATTTCAGTTGAATAGATCGATATATATGTTATCCACATATATATGGTAGATTATTATCTTATATACTGTAAACATGAACACTTATTATTCACAGGAACATGATACACAGTCACAGGGTGAGGCTGCATCCAACACACGCAACGCTTCACTGATCACAGTCAAATCATAAACACCATTAATCAGTTCAAATCAGAGTTGCTAACATCATGCTAACGTTAATGCTAACACACAATTCACAGTGGTGGCGATGTGTTGAACGCAGCACAGAGCTCCACTAAACTACCGAAGCACCAACATGAACACAGAATAAATAGTTCCATTTAGATCAATACAACATGAACACCGAGCACAGCTGATTCATCTGCAGCATGCCCCTCTCCTGACTCACACTTATCACATTTAACAAAAACATTAGTAGGATTTAACTTGGCGTGATAATTATATAATAATGTTGGTTTCAGAGACTCTTTAACGTCCTGAGAAGTTTTATATGACGATAAAACGTTTAATTTCATCCTTTCAGTGTTTATAATCAATCATGATTTCAATTGATCGACGCTGCTGGCAGCGAGAGTCATTACAGAAACACAGTCGTTACGTCACAGCTGTGAAGAAACGGCTGAAAATTAACGATTTAACTTCCACAGAACATTTTAAACACTCTTAAGTACACACACTAACTGCAGGTTTAATAATTATGTTTTAAATTATTTCAGCACTTTACTGTGTTGTAATGTTTTACTTTGAAACTCAGTAGGAAGTATTTTGGGAAACATTACATTAAAGCGGGAAAATGCACACAAATGTCTCCACATGGGGAATATCAATTGGCTATTTTAGTTTGCTGCTTACTGTATCCACTGGGTCCAAACCAGTCAGAACCGTGTGAGACCAAATAACATCAATAACATCATTTAACAAGAAAATCAGATAATAAATAAATCAATAAATAAATCAATGAATACATAAATTAAATAAACTTTACACCGTAAAGACGTTTTCATTCCAGCAAACTGAAAAAACAACAAAATATAATAAAATCAAAGAAAAAAAAATCACATTTCTTTTCTGCCAGACTTTAAAAAGCTTTTAGTTTATGCTGTTTGACTTCTTGAAATGTGCAGCAGGTTTAATAATCTAATAACTACCTGATATGTTAACCTTCCCTTTTCACAATCAGAACATTTATTCAGATTAATATAAGGAAGGAACATATTTGAAAAATAAAAACATGAATATTTAATAAGTGATTGGAGTGATACTAACAGGCTAACGTTCAGAGACACGAGTGAGACCTCTTCACTTCAAACCATCTCTGAAAATTTCACACCTGATAAATCTGAACACTGTGAGCAGACAGACAGGCAGCTGATCTGTGTCACCCTCCTGACAGCAGACAGATATACTTATAACTCAGTATTGCAGTATCGTAGCAGTTTGCTGATTGTTTGCTATTCATGTCAATAGTTTGCTGATAATCAATATTATTATCATCATCATTATTATTACTAGTGAGGTTACAGTAACACACACTCACACACACACACACACACACACACACACACACACACACACACACACACACACACACACACAGGTTCAGTTTAACCCTCGATAGAAGACTGGGGACTCTCTCCGTGGGCGGGGCTACCTTTGTTGGGTCGACTGGGAAAAACAACAGAAACAAACAGAGGAGAGGACAGGGTTAAAGGTCAACAAAGGTCATCAGTCAGCCATTCATCAATAACTGATTATCCCATAAGAAACAGTCAGAGCTTAGTAGAACCAACTGGAACCAATCAGAGCTCTCTATGACCATCTGGAACCAATCAGAGCTCGTTAGAACCAACTGGAACCAATCAGAGCTCATTAGAACCAGCTAAAACCCATCAGAGCTCGCAAGGACCATCTGAAACCAATCAGAGCTCGATAGAACCAACTGGAACCAATTAGAGCTTGATAGAACCAACTGGAACCAATTAGAGCTTGATAGAACCAACTGGAACCAATCAGAGCTCGTTAGAACCAACCGGAACCAATCAGAGCTCATTAGAACCAGCTGGAACCAACCAGAACTCGTTAGAACCTGCTAAAATCACTCAGATCTCAAAACACATCAGAGTCCTCATAGTGATTCAATTATTGATTGTCTAAATCAGCTGATGGTGTTATTCATAGATGTCAAACTGATTGTATTTAAAGAGCCACACATAACCTAATTTAATCTCAAGTGGGCCGATGTTATGTTATGATGTATGTAAACCTACAATTAATACATAATAATATATCGTTACGATAATGAAGCATCTATTTACTGTGAAAAATTAACAATTTCAACAATATAATGCCTGTCAAATTATTTTGCACAATACCATGTTTTAGTTTGCCTAAGACCTGAAAATATAACATACAATTTATTTAAATGTATTTTACTGAAACTGAAAATAACTTAATGAGAAGTTAATGAAACCATAAAAATAAATCCTCATATATATAGAATAAAAAAATAAAATAAAATAAATTTGTAGCACCTATACTAAAGTGCAACATTTAAAAATGTTGAATTTTTTATGCATCTTGGGCCGTCTAATTTCAGGATAAAAGACATTTGTGGTGAAAATTGTGAATCATTTTTCTGTAATATTCACACTTTGTAAAGTTATCCAGTGGGCCTGACTGGACCCCTTGGTGGGCTGGTTCTGGCCCACAGGGCATATGTTTGACACCCTTGGTGTAAATGAACCAACCAGCTCCAGGTTTGAACTGGGAGTGTGAAATGTAATCAGTGATTGGTTAGTAGAGCTCTGATACTGGTACCAGTGAAGGGAGGTGGTGCAGGACTGATATCCGTAGACTGGTAAAGTATTTTTATTATTAGGTTTTTTTAATTTCTGTGTGGTCAAGGAATGGTTACAATACAGGTCACATGATCAGTCTCTGCTTTGAGTCTGAACATCACACCATCAGACCTCTTCACCAACAACTGACCCATGAAGACAGAAAGTCCCAAAAATAATTAAAAACAGGAAACAGTCTCTAATAAAAATAACCAGTAGGAACCAGTTCAGTCCTGGTTCCAGTAACCTTATGCAACCCTGCGTCCTCATATTGGGACATTACATTTTACTCTATTCTAGTTAACTTTGACCTGCTGTCCTCATTCATACAGTGTAAAACCCAGATGGCATTTTGGACAAGTCAATCAAGAGCAGACAAAAGTGGACGTAATAATGTTTGTAGTTTGATATGCTGTACAAGATATGTCTTATTTAAGCAATAGCAACAAGCTACAACACTGTTAATGAGGAAGTACTCATTAGAGGACACGGGATTTTTATTATAGCTTGTGCAAAGGAAGTAGCTTCATGCGCTGCTGAATTAACTGTGTTATACAGTAAAACAATAAACCCATTGTCTCTAAATGAGGAGGTTTTGTACTTAGCAGGTCCCACTAATCTCAAATAGGTATGTATGAGAAATTAAAAATGCATATGAAACAAAAGCTCAGTTCTTATCTTGTCTTATTTCTGGGTAAAGTTTAACAGGTGAGTCGTTGTGTCTCTGACTCAACAGATTCTGGAGGTGACCTCATCATTCTGCAACTGTTTATAGGTATTTAGTTTGGCACTTTCTGTTGACAACACATTGTTGACTCTGTGCTGATTGGGTATACTCAAAGTAGGGTGCATCGCCACGGTGCCATCACAGTCACAACTGTCACACAACGATGGAAACTGGTGCAGAATGAATACTTCTGCCACCTCTGACCTCAGGCAGGGACTCGTTTTGACTCTGTAAAGGTTCAGGGAGATTGTCCTTCATGGACTCGTGCTTTTAAGTTCTACAGTGGAAATGACCCTCAGCTGGTTTCTACTGAATCTTAAGGGCCGTTTTCACTGCAGGAACTTTAAAGCAATGTTACAAAGCTGTGACTATTGGCTTGTCTCCACAGCAGGAACAGATCCTGAAGGACAATCTCCCTGAAAACAAGTCCCTGCATCGGGGTAGATAATCTCTGCAGCCCGGGCCTGAGGATGACTCGGTGCTGATTGGGTAGACTCAAGAGTGGGATGTGATGTGAACAGAAAGCGCCAAACTAAACGCCTATAAATTGTTGCAGAATGATGAGGTCACCTCCAGAGTCTGACTAGACAATGTTCAATGTAAAATTCCAACTTCCTAAATTTTACTAAGAACTTCCTTTACTGGTCTCTCAGGATTTTACTGGTTGTCAGAACTTTCCAGGAACATCTTCTCAGTTGTTGTGTCTCTGTAGACTTTGAGTATACCCAATCAGCACCAAGTCAACCTCAAGCCTGGACCTATTCAGCCCCTACAAAATTCTGCGAGATTGTCCTTCAGGCCCTTAAGATTCAGCAGGAACCAGATGAGGGTTGTTTCCACTGCAGGAACTTCAGGGCAGTTTTACGAGTCATTGACTATTGGCATGTTTCCACAGCAGGAAGAGACCCTGAAGGACAATCTCCATGAACTTTTACAGGGTCATAATGAGTCCCTGGCTGCCAAAGGGTAGGTACTCTGTGTGGCCTCAGGTTTCAGGTTGACTTGATGCTGATTGGGTATACTCAAAGAAGGGTGCCACAGTGACATCATGGCCACAACAATTAAACAATACTGGAAAATGTTGCATGAATAGGTCACCCCCAGAGTCTGGTTGAAATGACATTCCTGTAAAGTTCAGAGCTTACCCAGAGCTTCCATAATGGAAACTGGAAACTATTCAGCAGGAACCACTAGGAACCAGCAGTAACCAGTAGGAACCCGTAGGAACCAGCAGGATCCAGTACTGACCAGCAAAGACCAGCAGGTACCAGCGGGGACCAGCAGGATTCCAGTAGGAACCAGTGAGAACCAATCTGAGATGGTGAGGTGAAATGAAAAGAGTCTGATAAATGGATTGTAACTGTGTGTGTGTGTGTGTGTGTGTGTGTGTGTGTGTGTGTGTGTGTGTGTGTGTGTGTGTGTGTGTGTGTGTGTGCGCGTGTTAGAGCGATGAGTCTGATGCAGGTCTAGAGGATCGAGATGGAGATACAGGAGCCCTCCGACTGGAGACAGACAGACAGACAGGTGAGGGACAGGTTAATGGAGCTGTCAATCACAGATCTAACAATGGTGCTGGGGGAGAAGGGTGTTCACATGGTGAGGATAGCAATCTGATTGGATGATGTGGCACAGGCACAGACAGTGAATGAGAGACAGTGACATCACACAGACAGCTGACATACCATTGGTGAACTCCTCACTGGTCACTGATAGAGATTCTGAAAGAATAACCATATATGGTCAATATGAGGGAGGGAGTTGGGGTAGGGGGGCACATCTGACTAACCTTATGGTACTGTGAGACCAGGATCACACAAACAGAGAGAGAAGGAGACAGGTAGAAAGAGAGGGACAGATAGAGAGGCAAGGTGTCAAGTAACAAATACTTGGTTACTGTACTTCAGTAGATTTTTCAGGTATCTGTACTTGAGTATTTACTTTTACTTCCACATTTAAACACAAATGTTTGGACTTTCTACTGCTTCCACTGTCAAGACAGGCTGGTTAGAAAAAGAAGACGTGACGTGTACATAAGTGATAGAAAACTGTTTATTTTGTTCTTTCTGTGCTCCGTGCCACTCTGGGTAAGATGCCACCATGAACAACTGCTCATATCAAGATCTGCGACAGAAAGTACACATGACAGTGTAGGGAAGTTTCCAGTAGGGGGTACCCTTTCCCAACTTTTCTTTGGGGCAGCCACTGCAAACAAATGTCTGCCTGTCCTTCATGCATTAATGCTTTCAGGCCTCACATTCATACTTTGGATTTTGCACACCCAACCCTCAAGGAGCATCCAGATCACTGAGCCTCTGAACTGCTGCCCTCCAGCAGGCGTTTTAAGACAATGAAAGCAAAAACAAACCAGAGCCATGACTGCACTTTATGAGGGCATAAAACATACGACAACTCTTTTTTTTAAACGTGGGAATTGTGCACTAACCACAGAATGTGAATCATGGTATGCCTCTTTTAGTTGTATTTATGATGTGTGGTATGTACTTTTTTCCTTATTATTCATAATTTATTGTTTTTAAATTATTATGCTCATGCATTTTAAGGACTGCATTTTAATATCTTGTACTTGTACAATGACAATAAAACATTCTGATTCTGATTTGTCATCAAGGCGAGACTTGTCCAGTCTTTT
>JANJYP010001484.1:0-17331 GCA_024605115.1 Rastrelliger brachysoma | reverse complement strand
AGACTCTGAGGGTGGGGGTGGGGGAAGAGGGGGGGGAGGGCAGGAAGGGCACTCTCCCGACAGCACCCAAACACTGTAGACAACTCGGAGGGGTGGGGAGGGGAAGGAAGGAGAGTAGAGAAGAGGCACGGGGAGCATCTCTTCCTGCACTTTCACCCATAAATCAAACATTCCTGCTCTGTCTCTCTTGCTCTTTTTCTCGTGGTTGCAGACTAACATGCTCCGGAGTCTTCCTTTCTCTTTCTAGCTCCTCACTGATGAGCATGACCCTGGTGCATGTTACTCGAATTTGCTGTACTAAAAGCAATGTTGTTGTTTTGTTTGGTTTTTTTTCCTATGTGACAAATCACGAGCGTCTTTGGAAACGACAGAGTTATTTCTTGTGCGACTGCACAGAGGGCAGCTCTTGCAGCCAGGTTTTAAAACCAGACAAGGATTCGGTTACCTATTGAACAGTGACCTTGACCAGTCAGTGGGGTGGGTGGGTGGGTGGTGGATTCAGCAAAAGATTGCAACATCACACAGGGATTATAACCAAAACCGTGCTCTGGATGCTCATGCAATGTCTTTAGCAAATTAAAAAAAAAAAAAAAAGCAATAAACTATAACTTTGACGGACATATATATATCAGACATTTTTGTGGGATGACGGCACATGAGGGGTGAAAAATTTCTGAAATCCCTGACTTGATAAAAGGCAGATGTCTTGATGGAAATCCATGACGACTGATATCTTTTCCAGAGTTTTGTCACAAGCGAGAAAGTCCCTCCAAAAACCTATTCGATTTGCAGTTAAAGAGCAGCTTCAAAGCTCCTCGCTGGTGAGCTAAGACAGAAACTGCATCGAAAAACAGGTGATAGATCATATATTATAGTGTTAATATAGTTAGAATGGATTGAGGTATGCTAAGAGCAAATCTAAATCATGAAGAATTTCTAAAGAATTTATTTCACAAATCTCCAGCAAAGGTATGCGTGCCCTTGAATAACCAGGAGACATACGGCACAAATCTAACACTATGCTACGTTGTGTTAAGGATCTTTTCCTCACGTAATTTACGTAACAAAACTTGCAAATGTACTTAAAACGGTACAATATGTATAACACTAATAGCTAGAGAGCAACACGTATAAAATAATTCCTGTGATCTTACTTAGAAAAAAAAAATACTCTCACTCACTCGCTTTGATGTCGACCAATTATCTTACCAGAATATATATACAAAAGAAATTCTACGCATGAGAAATTTTCACACATCTGGCCATAATCATGCTCATGACAAAATCCTACATTAAAAACAAATGTGGCGTGCCAGGCTACATTTTTATAAGACTTTTTAGGGAACCATAGATGAAAAAAAGCAAAACGAATACAAAATCCAAAACACGTTCTTTGATCCATTTTGAACGGGGGAAAAGAGAAATCCGATCCCTCCGTCGATGCATTCCGTCTCTCTCTGCACGGAGAAGGAATGAGGTCAGGCGGAGGAGGCCCTCAAAGGCACCCATACACTGCTCCACCTTTGGGGAGCGAAGACCTATGGGTAATTCTACGGCTATCGCAGCAGAGTATGTGTTTGAACAGCTGCACAGGGGAAGAAATTCTGATCAAATGCATCCATGCACGCAGGCATGTACCAAGCACAGAGGCATGGACCAACACACATGAACCTACACAGATGGACACACACAGTTCATTCATTGACTTGGGCATCAAATTTATGCGCCGTTTCCTGGACGTAAGACGCTCCTCAGCCACAGACACAGCAGCCCTGGTTTCCACTCTGCTATCTGATGTCTGGCCAAAGCCAGCTTTGTGACGGATTGTGTGCTAAAACGCCTTTATGATCAAAACCTCTGCGGGGCTGAGGAATTTGAATTTTTGTGTGGAAAGAAAGAGTGAGGGGGAGTGTGCTTGACTGTGTAGGTATGTGTGTGTGTGTGTGTGTTTGTGTGCATGCGTGCACAAATGTCTGCTCAGCAGACGGCTACTCTGAGAGCTGAACCTCTACAGGTGGTGAACACACCTTGGCACAGGATCCCACTGTAAAACATTGACTGAGGGGGAGGCAAAGCAAGTAAGTCTGTGAGCGTCTGAAAGAGTGTGTGCTTGTGTGTGTTCTTGTCTGTGTGTGGAAAGGACAACTGGACCGAAGCCCAAACCTTACCTGACATTCTGACTCTCAATGCCTCCTCGAGAACCATTGGGGCTTGGACTACAGACACAAAACAAAGAAAAAATGAAGACAGGAAATAAATCAGTTACAGACTCTCAACACTCTGCTTTTATACCCTGTTTTTTTTTAAGTATTGTCTGACTGATGCTCTATTACAGGCTCCTGGCTCAGGGGTGCTGCAGGACTCACTTTAGAACTAGATGCAGATTGGCGGAGAGGCGTGGGTCTGTGAACTGCGTGGTTCGATTGTTGTGGTCAACAAAGTAAACCCTCCCAGTGGCGGTGTTCCGTATCTCCCATCCAGGAGGGAGAGGACCCAGCTCCTCACAGTTCACATTACTCAGATCTCTGAAATGTGACAGGAGAGCACAGAATAAAGCATGAAGTGTGCAAGAATTTGAGAAAAATAGAGGCAACTAAGGGTGGGACAGAGGGAAAAGACAAAGCACACGCACATTAAAATTCTAGGTATAAAACATACCAGAGCACTGACTAACTGGACTCAGGCGGACAGCAAGATTCCGAGATGTCTGAGAAATCACTTTTATTCTATTTTTCTTCTTCCTCCCATCTAAATTATTTACTGCTGCCCTGCAACCCCTTTCAGCTGGACTCCATGGAGACAAAAAAAGCTGCAGAAATTACAGCAGGCTCGCTACGCTGGCGCTGACTTTTTCTGTTTTGCGGGGTATGAAGCCAAAAGGGACCGGAGCCTCACGTGCGATGAGAGTTAGGCAGCTTGGCTCGCCTTTGCTAATGTTGGAGCTGCCTGAAGAGCACTCAGTAAGGTGTGGCGTGACCAATAACCTCCAATCAAGAGCAATAAAAGATAAAATGCGAGAGTGAAGCGGCCAGGTATTAAGAGTTTCAGTCATGTTTTATTGATAGCGTCTGGAGTGCACTGAACCCCCCCCCCCCCTTTTTTTTTTTTTGAAAGTGCACATGCATATCTGTGCGTGTGTGCATCTCTCTTAAAATACACTAATCAACTGGATACACATGCTTGAGGGAGTATTGCCTAAAAAGCCTCTGGTATGGCTGACTGAGACCTGTGTGCTTTTGGCATACCCCCCCTGAGTGAGGACTGTATCACTCTCAGTGGCATGAGTATTCACAGCATGTCAAACTTGTTATCGGCTGCAGGTTTACAGCGAACGGCAAGGAGAGCAGGACTTAGAGAGTAGCATGACACAACCTATGAGTAAAATCAATTATGTGGGTGTTGGTTGGTAAATTCAAGACGGCTGTGTAATGACTGACTCAAGCATCTGCGGTAATCCCTTCTTTATATATTTGATTATTCTTTCTGTTTTATATATTTTACAATATATATGGAAGGTACTGAAGAGGGGGTGAGGCAATACAAAGTGATAATGGAGCACATCATCCACATCACACAGATCCTGTGGGGGGACATACCTGGGTACTCTGGGGTCGTGCCACGTGCTAACACCTGTCTGAGTGTGGAGGAAGTACACTTGACCTTGCTGCGTAGTCCTCTGCTCTGTAGAGAGAAGAAAAAAAAGGAGGGGTAATGAGTTTTAAGATTTGGAGAATTGATGGTGTAAATACATTAAAAAAGAAGAAACCCCAGAATTGTGGAATAACGGGGATAAAACAGACTATATTTTGTATGCCAGATATGTACAGATTGCGCTTATAAGCTGTCTGCATGAGCGAGAGCGAGAGCGAGAGAGAGAGAGAGAGCGAGCGAGATCACACAGATGGAGATAAAAGGACTGCCGGAGTCAGTGGAGATCCCAAAGGCAGCCAGAAAGAGGTGGAGAAGGGAGGGGGCATGAGGAGGGGGAAAGGAGGGTGAGAGACAGGGTGACGAACATTGGAGAGGAAAGGAGAGGAGAGATGGGGTTGTCTGACTTTTGAGTTGGTGAGCTCATTCATCACACAGCCTGACAGAGATATTTCCATGGAGCTGCCTGCCAGAGTGCTCTTCTCTGGCATCCCTATGGACGCGCCGCCCTGCTCTAACATGAGCGTACACCTAGCCCTTCCAAATCCACATCCATCCTATGAATGTGTGCGTGCTATACATTGGAAACACTGGGGTGACGCCTCTTGGCTAGCGCCATTCAACACGAAGAGAATCTTGCCCGCAGGTTTTTTAACATGCAGTGTGAGAGAGCTAAGTAATAAGGATGGTGATAGCAAAGAGGAGGGGAGGGGAAGAGAGGAGAGGAGAGGAGAGGAGAGGAGAGGAGAGGAGAGGAGCCTCCTAATCTGAAGGACTAAGGGCAAGGCTGTGATACGCTTCTGTGGCTCTGGCTCCAAAATCCTAAAAGATTTTACTGTGAGGATAAACAAGACTCTCCAGAGCTGTGTGGGGGATCGCAGCTTCTGTGTGTGTGTATGTGTGTGTTTGCTTTTACATGAAAGCGTCTGATTGTTTGACTGCGTGCAGAAAGGAGAAGGAGGGAGGGAGGTGGGGAAGAGAGAGAGAGAAGGGTAGGGTGGGCGGGGGCGGTGAATAGCTGCCGCCAGCCTTTAACAGCTAGATCAATTCAATTAGATTGTCTAAAATGGAGCCAGTATTTCAGGCTCCTTGTGTGTGGATCTGCAACATCATCAGGGAGGCGCTGGACTGAATGAGGACACAGATTAGCCGGGTTACTGGGCCCAGTGTTGAGCCAGAAAGAGGGCAGAGGCGAAGCAATTAACACAACAGCATTACAGTGAGGAAGCAAATCTTGGTGGAAGGTAAAATGACTTTCACTGGGGATAAAAAAGCACAAAAAACAACCCAGTATACTACAGGAGAATCAGAATAGTAAATATCTATCAGTCTCAAGATGACAGAGCTGGAATCAGCTTGTAATATTAGAAGTATGGTGATGGTCATTTTTAACAGATGTATGTATGGGGGCTGAATGGGGAGACAAACCGGCAGTTTTCTAAAAAAAACCTTCACTGTATAACCAATACAAAGTCTTCAGGGTAAACATGCAGTTCACTACTAGTGAGAATGGGAGGGAGAGCATCAATTCCAGTGAGGCATGTAAGTTTGTTAATGGCCATTTTCTCTGCCATTCATGCAATTATCGTCCAGACTTTGGTAGACAGAGGTCTCGGATTGTCTGGTATTAAGAGACGACTGTGGAGACAGATGGTCTAAGTTTCTGTTTCATTTTACTCCTTTATCCATTTCTCCTTCTCACTCATTCATTCTAGTTAAAATCTATGTCTGTAGTGGACAGGTGGCTCACAGAAGCAGACAGGAGCTTGGAGTGAACAAGCGGCGACAAACAAATGCCTTTATGTTCTTCTTTCTCTCACTGAATCCTTGTATTTCTATCTTAGTCCTTAACACTTTCATAGTTTATTATCAAATGGTAAAATGACTGCATTTATAGAGTGCCTTTCTAGTCTCCTGACCCCTAAAAATGCTTGACACTCATGTCAACATTCACACACATACATTAATACACTGTTGGCAGAGGCTGCCATGCAAAGTGCCAACCTGCTCATCAGGAGACACACACGCGGCACAGCCTTCTGGAGTATTTTAGGGTTCAGTATCTTGCCCAAGGTCACTTTGACATGAGGAGCCGGGGATCAAAAGGCTGATCTGATTAGTAGATAACCTGCTGTACCTGCTGAGCTACAGCCACCACAAGGTCATCCATACTGAATGAAATTATAATAAAATATGTTCCTTACATTTTCCATCTTATCTGATTTTTACACAAAATATGAAGAAACCAACATTTATAAAGCATTCATTAACTGATCCAATATGTGCCTGGTTTTACATTTTGTATATTTGTGTAATATATCAACATGGCATATCCATAACTTAAGGAAAACAACCAACTCCAAAGGGAACTTCACTGTTGTACATATTATGTATACAATGAATAAATCACCAAAATTATGGAGAGAAGTTATTTTCATTTTTTGGCTGCCAGGCCAGTGAAAATATACAAGGGCCCAGTAAAACTCTGATCTACTGGCCAAGTGGACCAGTGGGAAAAAATGTTATGGCCCTTTATCCAGTAATTTTAACCATCTATTCTAATCATTTATCCATTACTTTTAGCTGTATGTTTTTACCATTTATCAATGACTTTTAGCAAACTGTTTCTCTGCTAGCTTGCTAACTAGTTTTTAAGCACTCAGTTGCAGCATGCAGGATTCAGGTGATGCGGCCGACTTAATATGTGGATATATAGTATAAATATTTTTTTCTATATTTTTTAATCCAATTACTTGAGCTACTCCTCAATTTTTCCAAGTACCCCTGGCAACAACAGAAGTACCCTCTGGGGGTACTGGAGCCCCTGTTTGGGAATCTGTGGTATAGTATTTCTTCAAAGTATTTTTAGTGAATTTAGGGGAACTAGGAATAATGTTGATCTGAACTTGATGCCCCCCTTCCAATTCCTTTCCATCATTAGTTCCAGTAGGTGTTGTGGTTTCAGATCTGTAAAAAAAAAAAATTCAGGGAAAACACAACTATTCTAGGGAGGCGCTGCATTGCAGGCACATTTCTGATTTGCTCATATTTGCCGATTTATATAATGATACAGAACAGTACATACACAGCACAGTCCTGGTTGTAATAATTTTAACCCTGTCTGAGCAATAAGACTGAACAGGTTTATATTTTCTCAACTGCGGGGTAAGCTATGATTAACTTTCCACTAACCATATCCCTCTGGGAGGTCCGGAGGCGTGTGCAGGTGGGTTCTGCTCATGTAATTGCGGTGTCTCTGGGAGCGGACGCGTCTCTCCTGGGCTCGCTGGTCACCACCATCGCTCGGCGGCAACGCTGTGGTGGGCGTGGCCCCATTCGTGCTGATGGGCGTGTTCTCGTCCACAATGCAGCTGAGAGGCCGGCCGGGGCTGGAGTACTCTGATGCGGGTCTGAGAGAATTGGAGGGGTAAGATGGAAATGTAAATACATGAACCACAGGTTAGGAAAAAGAAAAGGAACATCTCTATAGAAAACACAAACAGCAGCAAATCTATCTGTAGCATTTAAGAAGTCTTTGTGTGCTCAGATATCCATTGAAGCGCCAACTGAAGTAGTGAGCAATAAGAGCTGCCTGAGGTCAGTTTTGTTGAGAACTGGGTGATAAAGAGAAAGGTGGCGGATAAAGACAGTAAAAAAGGAACTTAAGTACAAAAGACAGAGACAGAATAGGGAAGAGACGCCCTTATTTCCGCTTGTCAGCTCCATGACCTCCATGGCTTTTCCACGTCATTTAACACCACCGTCTGGAGCACTCTGTCTGACACCTTTTTTTTTTCTTTTTCTTTTTTTGAAGAGCCCACTCTTCTTTTGGACACAGTTCCTCCTCCGTTTGGGAGCACTGAGGTCAGAGATGAGGTCTTCCGTAGGGCTTGCGCAGCTGTTTGATTTAAGAGGTCTGGGTTTGAGTTTCTGTGGTCTGTGCAGTGTACTCACCTGGTAGGCCTCTCCCACTGTGTGGTGCGTGTGATGTGGTTCAAGTACTGGATTCGTCCAGACGCGGTCCTCCTCTCCTCCCAGCTGGCAGCAGAAACATACACACACACAGCAGTGAGCGGACATGGTTAAGCAGCCGCAGAAGCGTCGAGTAGTGTTCTGTCTCGCTGCTCTGTCTCACCGCATGCAAATATCATATTCGGTCTATCTTTACCCCCGCACTTTAAGGCGGCGTTTATTGTTTTGGATTTGCAGTAGCCTCCCTATTAAAAAAAAAAAAAAGATCTTTCTGAGATGATAAGAGATTTCCCCTAACTGACTTACCCATCTGGAAGATCATTGTCAAACAGCCGACTGCAGTCCACCACAGGGCCTCCTGTGCCTATCCGGTCCCTAGACTGCAGGCTCACTGTAGCAACACATGGTAGACAGATGCACACACACATGCACACATATATATACACAAGAATTACTAGACAGCAGATTACAGTGCAGACACAGATAGTTTATCGGAGCACAAAATGGAGCTATATATCTTTATGAGGAACAGGAATAGGGTTAAATTTTTATCAGTGGTATACTGGAGGCTCTGGTTAAAGGAAGTGTGTGTTGCGTTTTTCCTGTGCTGCTTTATTTATTTTTTATTTTTTATTTTTTCCTCCTGCAGGGATGGACTGGTATTATGAAATCTAATACTACATTTTACATGGAGGCTGTGATAAATGTCACAACAGTAAAGGGTCGTTTTTTGGCAGACGAGAGCTAAAAAATATTTCACGTTTATAGACTGATAATGACATTAAAATAACATCCTCGAGAGTATTGTGACTTGACGGCATATGGTGAGGTTATTACAGGCTTGGATTATTACAAGAACTGTCAAAACAACCAAAAAAGGATGACGAGATATTTTAATGGAAAATGTTAGGGCGACTGCCTTTTTTGTAAATGCTGCCCATCTACGCTGCCAAACAAGTGATTAGTATACTACGCTACGCAAAGGACAACACGCTGTACTGTACATCATCGTGGTAAGGTATAATGAGAAGTATCCACTGCTGTAGGACTGTGCCGGGTATTTAGTGTGTACTCACCCACTATCTGGCCTCTGACTGTGTCACTGTCATTGGGACTCAGCTTGTTCAAGTCTAGTCTCTGGTCTACTTGGGAGAAAACAGAAAGAAGAAGCGGGAGAGAGAGAGAGAGAGCGCAGATGCGAAGGCAGAGACAAAACAAAGAGAGAACGACATGAGACAAACAGGAAATGAGAACAGAGATGAAAGCAGGAGTAGAAAAAAGGGGGAAGACGAGAGAGAGAGAGAGAGAGAGAGAGAGAGAGAGAGAGAGAGAGAGAGAGAGGATTCATCAGTTTCAATGAGATGCATGTTAACTAGTATGGGCTGCAATGCATTTTTTTTCTCCCCTCTTTGGACAAGTCCCACTGCTCTGTATCATTTACACCATTTAAGAGTCAATCCCTCTCTTGGTCATTATCTGTCTCTCATTCTTCTGTCTGTAGACCACATATTGGCTGTGCCCTGAAACAGATGGTCTCATCTGTGGAACATCCACGGGCTGTAAAAATCTCACTGAGCATCGGTACAGAGCAGGCTTCAGTTCAAATGCAGAGGTCAAACATTTGACAAATTTCAGTACAAAGCCTGCACTATCCCGCTCAGTCTTAGCATGGACATGAACTTCTGCCAAAGTCTGGAAACTCTTTGTCTGAACTTCTTAAAGTCTGCGGAATTTGAGAGTGAGGGAGAAGGAGAGAGATCAGGCGGAAAGAAAAAAAAAAGTCCAAGTTGCCTGCAGACATGAGAAATGCCACTATCTGCTCTCTGTTGTCTGGGTGTCATGCAGATCAGCTCAGGATGTCTGTCTAGACTAAACAGGGACCAAAACAGGCGATGGTCAAACCGTTACAAGGCTGGCCGGAGGTCAGCAGCCGCAGAGAAAACAGAAAACACACATACACAGGCACAGACACACACACACAGGCAGTAAAAATGTGTGCAGAAGAATGCTCTCACACTTTAAGATGCATGAAAAGTACATACATTTAAATACTTATGACTGTGAGACATGCGCACTAAGATGAAAAAAAAGCAGACACTGCAATTATATATAAATGTTACAGTCAACCCAAGACGCTCTGCAATTATACACAAATTGTTGTAGTCAACCCCAGTGCCCTTTCTAGGTCCCGTGCAGCGGTCAAAGCTGCTACTGGTGGTAAAGGCACACAAAAACAAAAGAATGACAAATACACACAGGAGAGGAGGGTGGGGGGTGGGAGACCACAACAGAGGGAGCACAACAAATCTACGCTTACACTTAAATAGCTGTACAATTATGCATGTCTGAGTGAAATGACCGGTTGTCTAGATCAGCAGACGGAGATAGAGGGAGGTTAGTCACAATGGCATTTTGTGTGTGTGTGTGTGTGTGTGTGTGTGTGTGTGTGTGTGTGTGTGTGTGTGTGTGTTTGTATGTGAGTGTGTATGTGTGCGCACATGCCAGTCCATGAGGGAGACTGAAGGGGAAACTAAGGGGTGAGGAGGAGGCCAGGAGAGAGAGAGAGAGAGAGGAAATGCAGAGGCAAACCACTCGCAGCTGTGGCACAAGGTTCAGGTTTCCTGTGTCGCTCCAGGAAAACAACAGTGTCAGGGGCTTCTAGGAAAAGCAGTGGGATTCTTTCCCTTTTCTGTCAAATAGGCTGCAGGCATAGCGAACAGGTACCAGCTCACCCAAAAATCACTCCAAGCTGCTGCAGTTGTCTATCACTGCTTTTACTATGAGCCCTTTACTAAAGCCTTCACCTCATTTATCCAGTTAGCTTCTGACATGAGACATTTTTACTGTAATTGCAGGGTGATGTTGATTGGCTCTTCCTGTTCTGGCAGGGGCAGAAGGCTGACCCTTCTAACACCCTGGTCTGGCCTCTGTCAGACCTAGTGAGGGAGACAGGACACTAAAAGGAGCTAGTCTATGTTCTGTCACTTGGCTCTGACAGCGGCACTGTGTCACTCCCTTCTGGTTCTTATCACACCACAGGTATAAGATCGCTGTGGTGGATATGTTAAAGTCACGGCAATCCGATAATTCTGTTGCAATTGATGTCCCACGGATATTTTTTTCTTCTTCAGAAGAGAATGACAAGTAAATAAACTGATAAAAAAAGTCACAGTGGCAGAGTCAGAATGAGGTAAAGGAGCACCTGGTGTCCGCACTGTATTACAGCTGCATGCATCCACTATGATTTACTCTTCAGTACAACAACACATTAGGCTATAAAGTCAAAATTTTTGGAGTAGAACAGCAGAAATAAATGGGTTTTTTTCTCCACATTTCAAAAATCCGACAAAGCACAAAGTAAGTGATGCATGTGTGCCAATCATTTAAATAACACGTAATACAGGCGTATTTGTAGACACCCTTAAATGAGCTCAAAAAAATGTTTGAAGTAGATTTCATTGATAGTTGTAAATTTAGAGCTACTTCAGGAAATTGTTAAAATGTACTTTTAAACAAATATGACCTGTATGAAGTCCAACCTGCCCGGTAAAACACATTTTTCTTTTTCTTGGCTCAAAAAATAATGATTAAAAAAAAAAAAATACAATTCATTTTTTTCTGAACTAGTTTAGGAGCTCGTGACTGCAACGTGGAGAGTTCATCTGTTCGTAACAATAATGAATAATCAAGTATTTATGATGATATCAATTTAAGCGTAGGGCACATTTTACATCAAAACATCTTTCTGGAGGTATGTGAGCAATCAATCATGCAGGTTAAAAAGATGAAGCAGCACTGACACTTACAGCCGGTGTCTTTAAGGCGGTTGATAGCGTTGGACAAAAGGCGGACACAGCCCAGGAAGCCAGCCCCTTGCTTCTTGTGAATCTTCTTGTGGTTCCACACGCTGATAGTGATGGAATCTGATTTTCCAATGTATCTGAAGGGGGTTAAACATAAGGAGACACAATTAATATTCGGTAAGGAGGATCACTGTTAACTCTAGACTCTACTGTCTGCTGTCAAACATAATATTATTAGAGAAGTGCTGATAATGTCAACATGTTTGCAGCTAATGTGTTGTCATGAGTTTTTATGAGTAATCGCTCAGGATGTCACCGCGGGGGAGACACACGTCTGCCACGGAAGGCTACTACTACTGCTCCTCGCCATGGATGTGTTACAAGACAAGGAGGTGGAAGTGGAAAAGGAAGAGGAAGGTACGCGGTGGCCGTGAGGGTTTTTTTTTTCCATCCAGCGTACGTGAATGAGTGAATCCATATCGAGCGTCTGAATGTGTGTGAGATGTGATCGTGCACAATGTTCACAGCAGCCCTTCCCGCATTTCAGAGCCAATGAGACAAAAGGACTGAGGGAAGAGACGACATCAATTATTAGTTACGAGGCGACCGGATGAGTAGGACTACTGCAACTAGGAAAATACTTGCACATTGTTTCCAAGAGTCTGTCAGACAGTGGGGGGAAAAAAAAAAGTGTCGACATTTGTCCAACTAAATGTCTTTTTAAATTAGGCTATCAACAAGCTTTCAACTGTGTGGCCCATATTGGTTTGGACAGTGTTTATTAATACAACATAAAACCAAGTTAATACTTTGTCCCTAATATGTGAAAAATAAAACTGACATGTTTGATTAAGATTGTGTTTAAGCAGTTAGTCATAATGTAAAATGTTGCACTATTAAAGGGTTGTTTGCATTTAAGTTAACTATTTTGAAGCAGTTAATATGTTCACATGTGATACTGTGAACATACAATGTGTGACATACTGCATGTGCTACGTTTGCAGACTCCTTCAGCTTTCAAGCTATAATCCTCAAACCGCTCATGAAATTAAATTCCATTTTTGACAGTATTTATATGCAACATCCATTCAATGAATTAATTTCGATGATAAGTTTTCTATATAGTATATCTATGATGAATAGTGAAGTCCGCCATTCCCCTGCTGGATTCCTGGAGACCTGGATGTTATACGATGTCATTTTATTTGCACCTAACTGTTTTAATGCTGTGTCAGCATCGTGTTAAGTTACTGCTAATACAAACCAAACATTTCATATTTGGCATTCTGTTGTATTTGACAAATTAGCTGCTCGACGTTTTAACTCGCACTAGCTAATATTGGCAGTAACTACAATTTAAACTGAAGAGTTGTGAATAAATTACAGAGTAACATAGGCATGAAGCAATGTGAGATATGACTGCACTAATATGGAGCGAATTAACAACACATCACAGAATGAAAGATAACACAAAAAGAACAATGTGGAAAGTTGTCTGGCCTTTGCGTGGGTAAACAATTTCATCATCAGGTAATTATAAGATGTGTCGTGTTATGACTGCAATCTTCTCTCCTCTCTGTGTCAGGTGAAGCCCTGGTGTGATAGAAAACAGCACCATGTGAACCTGTTGCAGCGCATCTGCTCGTGGTGGGCTTCAGCCTTCACCCCTCCAACTAATCATCTGTACAATTCGCAGTACTGCATCCCAGTGTAATTATCATGCTGCTTACCAAAAAGGATATGAAACAATGGGGCTGTGAGTAAGACGTCTGGACATTTTGAGTCGATGCCAAATGCCTGTCTGGGGTGCAATGTGAGAGAGCTGCTATGTCAGACAGACGTGACGGGAGGGAAGCATTATAACCAAACCCCAGTCATCTGGATCACCCTCTATGTAATAAAATTCATTAGTCTGGCTAAGATTTTTAATACCAGTCATAGCCAATAACACACACACACACACATACGCATACATACCGCCCAAGAGACAATGGGAAAATCGCAATAAAGGGAGAAAAAAAGGCAGCAGATTTAAAGAGTCAGATGTGCTTTCTAAATACATCCTTTTATTTGGCAGACTGTATTCATACAAGAGGTATCTTTGGAAATGCTGCTAGTAGCTTTTTCTTACACTGAGTTACTGCCAAGAGCATATGGTCAAAGTGAAAGAAAAGCCTTATATTACAGCAACACTAAGTCACAATTTGAGATACAAATGTAACAGGATGGTATGCACGCTGCTATTCAAATTGCAAGAATAGAACCTGCAATTACTCTGAAATTGATTGATGAATGTTTTAATATGTGGACTAAATTTGTTTTCTGATTCATTCAATGACAGCAGCTAAAAATGGTTGCTGCAGTCAGCCAATACACTGGCAATCACTTTTTTTTAAAAAATCACCATCATGGTTATTTGTAAATATTTTGAAGCTTGTTACAAAGTGATATTAGTGACACTTATTTTTTTCTGTTGCCCGGCCCCTAATTTTAAAACATAGTAAAACACAGGGTCTAATAAAGCCATTGATGGTGGCGCCGTCTAACTGGGTGCTTCCACTGAAATTCAGCTTGGATGTGAGTCTAGACAGGGCACTTAACATTGCACATGTATTTTTAATACAAGGACTCCTAATTAACCAAATGTGACTCTGAGTGCGCGCTGACAGGAGTGCTCTGAAAATGCTTGACAACACTCGGTGACACTCGAATCATCGCCAAAAAAATCCAAAAATGTGACTGCGTAATTAATAATTACTGTGTCCTTGTCCTCTACAAAAACAGGAGCCGTTGTTATGTTAATGTCTCTTTAATGTCGACCTTGTAGTTCTCGGTGAGTGTCTCTTTTTACAAACTGGAGTGCGGGCGGGAGGAGCGTGAGAGGCAGGCAGCCAGATAGACTGTGCCTGCTATCCTTGGCATGCTGGCCACATCCTGCAACAATGCTGGAGGGGTCACAGTTCACGGGCCGGTTTTGCTGGCTGTAGGCTGACCAGTGAAAGGGAGGTCCTTGACACACACATACACGTATACATAAACACACACATACACGCAGAGGCACACTTACACAGGATTTCTACAGCCTCACATGAGCACATACAACAGATGGAAAAAAAGAGTCACCGCCAACAGCTTTAATGCACTCGGCTGTATTTGGAACACCAGGTGTTGCGGGCCCTATTTTAATAAGTGTGAGCCAGCCAGACAGCTAGCTAGCCTGCTCTCAGTCAATTAAAACCTCTCTCCTCCAACACACCACCTGGGAGTCCTGCTGGCCGTGACTATTAACACTGACAGACAGTAAAGGGGGGGTATAGTGATGTTAAACTTTTCTCTGGCGGGGAAACAAAAGTAATTGTTGCGAATTGCAGTCAGCTATGTCTGCAGGCTCCTCCACACGAACAGAGTCTCAATTCCTCTTCATCAGTCCAAGCATTCTCTTCAAGGTGTGCATACGTGCGCGTGACTCCCCCCCCCACCCCCACCTCTCATTCCCTCCTCTTGTCAAATGTGACATAAATAGCTAATTTAACAGCCATGTACAAAGAGGGTCCTGTATCCCCAGCAACCAAACAAACGGAGACATGTGCTTCCTCTTGCTGTTGGCTACGCATGACAGTTGGATAAACACCGGGCGAATACTGGAAACTTTCACTCTCACATTTTCACTCACGCGCTCCGTCTCTGCTTTTTTCCAGGTTATACTTTCACAGGACAAACCATCTTTTGGAAAAGGCAATCAGGGTACAACAAGACATGCACGTGTTTCAGTCAATGGAAGAAAATACTATTGGAGACGCCTCCTCCTTTTTTTTCTGTGCTTTAAATACCGTTCGAGGGACGTTTTTAGACTGTTGGCTGGCACTGAAGGGGTTGTGTCATTGTAGTGTATATAGATAAGTGAGACGCCAGATGCAATGGGCTGTTTACATCTGTTACTGTTCAAGTCCTGTTAATGGCCAAGTCTGACACTTCTCGGTGTTCTCATTTATCAAGGTTAAATAAAGCAGGGCATAAAAACTGCGAGACATTGTTATAGCCCAAACAGGGCCTCAAACTGCTGTTTGTAATCAGATTAAATCCTTAGGTATGTGAAGGTGGGAGGTATTCAAATAAACCAAGAAGAAATGTGATGTTTTTTTTTTTTTTTTGGTTTTTTTTGTCTGTGAAAACAGATGTGGAAAATGTGTCATAAAAATACTCTGATACTCACAGGTCATAGTGTTGATTCCACTTGGGGTCAAGTGTGTTCCTCACAGTGTCTGTAGAGTGGCATTGCCCTGAACCGTCCACGACTACCTTAGCGAAGGGATCAGGGAGGCCTGCAGGGAGAGAGGAAAAACAGAACACCACCACTCTCAAATCACATTGTCTAAGAATAAATATCAGATAAGCAGTTTAATTTAACGCTTTTAATTGTATTTCAACGTCTTTTTTATTTTGCCATGTGTTACTTTTATATCCTGTCTTGATGCATTTTATGTTATATGTAAAGAATGTTTTTAATTGCCTTGTTGTTGAAATGCGCCATGCCTTGCCTTGCCTAATGAGACACAAATGACAACATTACACAGCGATGTTGGCTTTCTACTAGGGGGTCTAATGGTTTATGTATTTGTCCAGAACCGTCCAGTGCAGGAGGTTCAGTTCAGTATTCTCCCTCACCCAAACAATTACTGTCAAAATATTTTAATAATACACCTAGTCCAGCAGCATGTGGAACAATAATTTGAGTGCTTGAGTTCCACCAGGAACATTTTGGCAGTGCACCATTTAACTGCAGCATGTGGGTAGCATGCTCATGTGATGTATGCTCTGTGGTCTAGTCATGTTACCCAAGCTCATATATGTATATATAATGCTGACATCATTATTATTAAAACATCCCTATATTTACACACATCTCCATGTTCCCCTCTCCTCTCTATGACAGTCAACTTTTCATTTCATGCTTGAGTGAAGCCATTCAGAACAACTATAAACATTTGATTTCCGACATGGTCAGACAACATGTCGTAAGAGCCGGTTCTGAGTGACCATAAATCAGCATGAAACAGCTGTGAGCAGGTGTCCTGACTCCTCGCAGGAAACCACTGCAGCACAAACTGAAATAGTTTTGGCCAATGATCCATTGTTGAATGTTCATCCTTTTCAAAATAAAAAAGGACCAGAGAATTATTTTCTTCCTTTCTTTATTTTTCTCCTGTACCAAAAACATACCCAACCAATACCCCAAAACCGAGGTACATTCCGAACCATGAATTATATGTAGCGTTACACCCCTGCTACATGGCAGAGGGTGGTAAATACAACTGACACAGATGCTGTGGTGTCTACAACACTTCCACTATGTGACCAGTCCATATTAGTCACAGATTACTCAGTATTTACTTCCACTAACTTTGTGTTTTGATGCCAAATGGCATTGACAAAATACAGCTGCACATACTGAAAAAATGTTTTAAATTAAATTTCCTGCTTTCCAACATTTAAAGCTGGCCAACTTTCTGTGAACAAGCACCACATCATTTTGTTGAATCTATTAGCCAATGAAAATAACTCACCACTCACCAAACAGGTTGTTTGATTTCTATGTGACTAATTGATTAGTCATTTATCAGGACAAATATTGTGTGTGCCCAGTTGCTGTTCTTTGTTTTATTAGAAACAATACAAAGTTAGGCCAACCTCTGATGATTTGTGATTCATTTCTTCAAAAATTACTTAAGAAATGAATTAATAAATCATTAAGGCCTGCTGTAACTGACAGGTGGGGCCTGTGTGTAGCATTTTCTTTTCTACAAAGAACGTAGATGTGATTGAAGCATGCACAAACACAACTTGTGTGTAAACAGACAAAAGCACCATAAAGATTTAATTCCCATGCATACATTTGGAGATTTATATA
>JANJYP010001473.1:0-15587 GCA_024605115.1 Rastrelliger brachysoma | reverse complement strand
TGTTTGTGAGGGGCAATCCAGTCAACCAGACAGACTCAACCATTACTGTTTTAAAGATTTACCACTTTCTGGACATGCTGTGAAAAAAAGAAAGATCTAAAAAAAATAAAAGATCAGGCAGGGTCTTGAGGTACACTCAAAGCGAAGTACGAGTAATATGTTTAAAGACATTTTATCTGAACCTGCATTAATTACAATCTGCACAGCTTGGTCAGAAAGTAACTACCTAAAAATTGATTTTTGTGATTTCAGACTCCTTTGTGCCACATGGATTCACTTTCAATCCAAACAGTGAATGTTTTCTGAAAGGAACCACTTAAATGACAGAGCCACTATGAAAGCCACTAACATTTAGGAACTGTTCATTAGAAGACTTTGTGAAAAGTGTAATGGGACGACTGATCCACTGGCACAGACCACAGAGACTCCTAACTCAAAAAGAAAAAAAAAGAAAAAGAGAAAACTTGAAAGTACATATATATATAGTATATATATAAAATGATGTTACTTGTCGCACCATGTGTTTCTGTTTTTCAAAGTTTTCTGGGGGGGTGATGTTAGGATCGAATACAAAACACAAAATGTGGGATTTTTTGTTTTTGACAAAAAATCTTCATGATTAGAGCAGAAAATGTTGATGACAACTAAGCATAAAAATAAAAATTAAAACAGATACTGAAGAAGCACACACACAGCACAAAACACAAACTGGAAAGCACACACAAACACCAGAGAACACAGATACACATAAACAGATGCCTATAAAACAGAGCCAATTACATTAATAATGATGACTTTTAACCATTACTGTTGTTTCCGTTTTGTTTTTATTTCATTTTGCCAAAGTCAATATTGTTCTCTGGACTTGATATAAATAATAAAAATTACATGTATGGAACAGAGACTGACTAATTAACATTGGGGGATATTGAGTTTTGTGTTTGTGTTTATAAATGTACTTTAAATGTGTTTTGAATCTGCCCTGATGAAAACAGGCAGCTCATGAGCTCAATTTTNGTGTGTGTGTGTGTGTGTGTGTGTGTGTGTGTGTGTGTGTGTGTGTGTGTGTGTGTGCTCTTAAAAAATGAAGTTGTTCACTTCAGTCTGAATCAGCGGAGGTGATCAAAAGGTAAGGATGATGTTACTCTTCTTGAGGTAATTTAGAACAGATATGAGATGTAGAAAAGTTGAGTTCAGAAGCAAACAGTGAAAGAAGTTCCAGGGTTAGAAAGAATAATTTAGAAAGACAAAAACATCCAAGCAAACAAAGCTATGACACCAAACTGAAAAGAGAGCTAAAGTGACAACAAACAGTTTGAGAGCAGCAACTAAAAGCTGTCAGACTAATGGATCATGATTCTGATGCTTTGTTATTATCAACTGTATCTGCAGGCTTCAGAAAGTCTAATGTAAGAATTACAAGACTACTTCAGTGCTCCCTGCAATTGAGTTTTAATACTTAATTTAGCAGAAAAGCAAAGATGTGAGCTTGCAATGATCTGCAACTCAACACAGCTAATTACACTTCTAAAAATATAAATGAGCAGATGAAAAGGACAGCATTGAAGTGGAAAATATGAGCTAGTAAACTAGGACATCCATTCATGTATTCACTTTCTTTCTACCTGTCACAATGGCAACAGGTGGAGCAAGGTGGCCATTTCACTAGGCTGCTCTTGGGACATACCTGGCTAGATGTAGTGTGATGTAGCCAGTATTACTCCACAAGGAGGCGTTTGGGAGTGGTTAAATGCTGCTGCAAACTGGGGCGTTCATTCTAAAATGAGTACTAACAACACATTCACATTAAATAGTCATTTGATTTAGAGTGGAAAAGATTTACTTGAGAAAAATAAAACCACACATCATACTGAAAGGCAGAAAGAGAGAGAGAGAGTTGGGAAAGCCAGCCAGCTTTTTTAAAATGCCCTTCATCTTATTCCGTCTTTTCATCTACCTCTCTTCTTGTATGTTTTCATTTTCTATTAAACTACCGTATTTGCAGACACTGCTAAATACCCAAGATGAAAATAGTGTGTGAAAGACCCACAGAGATGGGGGAGAGGGAAGGTGGGGGGGATATGAGACTGCTGACACACCTAGAGATGGACAAATAGATGATGATGCACAAGGGAAAGAGGGAGAGAAATGAGCGAGGGGGAGGTCATTGTGTCTATCTTTCACACTATCTTTTTGTGTGTGTGTGTGTGTGTGTGGGAGAGACGAACACAATGTGGTCAGAGCATGTGTATTGGTGATATTTTTGTCACATAATTTATTACCAGGATCGACTGGGACTGTATAAATGGTGTCTGTGTGTGTGCGTGTGTAAAGGGTTAATATGCTCTATTGCCTTCAAACATTAGACTCTGCCTGAGTGGTAGACCATCTCCCTAATTTGAGACCATGAATAGTGTACCAGAGGAAATAAACAACTGAGAGAAAGAGAGGTAGGTGTGTGGTGTGTGTGTGTGTGTGTGTGTGTGTGTGTGTGTGTGTGTGTGTGTGTGTGTGTGTGTGTGTGTGTGTGTGTTGGGTTAGAGGGCAATATGGTTTGAAACTCTTAAGTGCCCACACTAAAAGCAGGGCTGAATCTGTGTTTTGGGAAATTTTGTGTGTACTAATGTGTGACGGGCACAACACAAAACAACCCCTCCCACTGCCTTCTTTGCCAAAGGCAAAACCCTGGCCTAATTTGACTAATTATAAAATGCTGAGTAATGTATAAACATCCACACACAGACACACAATGCTTTTCTACATGCCACAAGATAGCCTTATGGCAGTGGGATTGGCATATTTCCCCATGCACATGTGTGTATACATTTCTGCCTTTAGCTAATCATCCTCTGACATTTGCAGCTATGATCAAGAGTATGATGCATTTCCCTGCAGTATGCTGGAGTAACTGCTGACTTATGATTCATCAGACCTCAGCACTCTGCACTGGAAACAAGTTACACCAATTCTGCAACATGTCATACTGTGCTATGAAAGAAGCAGTATTGATGCAATCTGATATAGTTCCTTGTTTAAGGTTGACATTTCTTTTACATTATAAATTATCATAAGTCAATCCTATAAATGCGGCACTAAGTATCTTCAAATATTTATATTTTATAAAAAGACCAAGGAACAAGTATTTGTTACTTTTGACATGTATCAGAACCATGTTAGTGTTTATTATTGTAATATATTGCACTTTGATAAGTTTTCTAAGCCCCTCTGACAATGAAAACCAGCTTAATATTCAATGTTCACAATTAGTACAAATTACAAACAAAGAAACTAGTAAAAGAGGTGAAAGAAATAAAAGACAGAGTTTTATGTAGGCTAAGATAAGAGAACAAACTGCATTAAAACAATTCATAACTTTGTAATACAGCCATTGACCAGTTCATGGTACCCTCAGATCAATCCAGGGGCCGCGTATCAATGCAGTCACATCTTTTAGATTAACCAATTTCTGGTTCATCTCAGTTATTTGTTACACCTCTAATATTTCACAGTCAAATGTACTCAGAGAATCACATCAAATGATGACAGCAAACCAACAATATTTATAAGCAATTATTTTCATCCAAGCCTTAAAGCCAGAATAAAGAGTCAAACACAGCTGAATAGAGAGCGGCCCTCAGAAATTATCCCAAGGTTCAACCTTCTTTATGTTGGCCAAGGTTCAAACTGATTTAATAAGTGCAGGCATTGTAACTTACAGGGACAACTCCTCTGAGAAGAGGGACATGTAATACTGTAAAAGGAAATAATCAAACACACTAACACATTAAAGGCCATATGTAGTGAAGCAGATACAGGCTAAGTCCTCATGTTAAATGCTTTGATGAGTCATATAGTTACTGTAAATATTCAGTTCAACAATAGATGTTGTTATGAACACTGTAAAATTAAATAGCTCCAATAGCTTCAAGGTAAAGCTAAGAGAAAGTGAAGTCTGTAAAAACAAACACTTATTTCCACTGACATTATTAATATGCAACACTTTATGCACATAATGCTTTAATGTAGTAGCTTTAGGTGAAATTGTTACATATTGATTATAAAGTACTATTGTATGACAGTGCAAGAGCCAGGCAACAAATATACACAAAAATAAAGTATTATTTTGATTTATCATGCTAAAATTAAGTATTTTACAAGGAAATGACAGTTCTTTTACCATATGTGCATGTTATCTGGTTATGAGTAAACTGCTGTTGTTCCATTTTATTCTGTCATATTGAAACTGGGAAACATGACAGAATCTCTAAATCTACTATCATGTAAAGCTTTTCTTTTTTTTTTTAGATTTTTGCCCATATGATGAAAATGCTGATCCATCATTTTTATCCCTCGTCTTTTGAGCTGACATCTCTGATTTTCTGCATTCCTGTATGAGCTAATGAACCCTCATAGATCACTGCTGTTTGTTCTTCATATTTTGTTTGTAATGCCGTACCATCACTAGCTGCCAGTTTTATAGGAATCTTCATATTAATATCATACTCTGAACAATCGATATATAGAATCCATAACCAGCCTGACACTTATCACCATTTCAGTCTAGTATTTTTTTTTTCTGTTTGCAATTATGGTTAACAAGACTTGGAGGAAATGAGGCTTAAATGATGACTATAGATTGTCAGGAAAGCTAATGATGAGGGTTGATGTCTAAAGTATGACCGCATTGAGCATGAACAGAAAACACTATCAATACAGGCAAAGTATCATCTACTGTAATTATCAGATCTGAAAGCATTGATGTATGGACATCTACAAGAGTGTTTTTCCCCCTCAACACCACGTCTTGATCATAATGTGTCACTAATTCTTCAATTGGTCATGTCAGTATTTCACTCTCACTCCTCAGCAACTTAGCCTAGCATGGAGAGCATGGCAGAGTAAAAATAGAGACAGGAAAAAGGATTTAAAGATGGGGAGATTGAAGTAGAGAGATAACTGAAGAGAGGTAGATAAAGAGATTGATTGGAGATAGAAGAGCAAAGAGAGGGGGGAGATATGTGAGTTGGAGCAAATGGGGAAATCGACCAAGAGAATGAGGAGGAGAACTAGACTACTACAGCAGCAGAAAGAAGGAAAATAATCATTTGTATGCCCATCTCTTCTACGTGCTACATAATAATAGTGAAAGATGGTGGACAGGCGGGAAGTTTCTGATTGGTGTAAAACTTACTATTAGCCATTTGACACAGAGGCACAGTCTCAGCTCCAGTATGTGTTTGATTACTCCAAAGTAGCAGAGTTAATTTGATAATGACATGCTACACAGAGCACCTTGAAGGCNTTACTCCAAAGTAGCAGAGTTAATTTGATAATGACATGCTACGCAGAGCACCTTGAAGGAACAGATGTGAGAATAGATAGAGGAGTAAGAGATGACAGAACTGAAAGAGACAAAGAAAGGAGACAAAGGAGGAGAAACAATGTTCATCCTGGAGAAGTGCTAAAATGATAGAAGACTCAGCCTTGTGCAAGGCTTTACCTTCATGAATCATTTCCTTTCTTTTTTTTATTCTCTGCAAACTCTCTCCCTCTGCCTCCCTCTCACACTGTCTTACCACAATCTTTAATTTATCCCTCTATCTAATTTGCGCTCTCCTTCACCTCCAATGACTTCTCATTCAATCTTTTGTTCAGTGCATTCCCTGCTAATCTTCACTTCTGTCTGACCTTCCTGCTCTCTCGTGCTACTTTGTTCATATCTTATATTGTTTTGCTAGTTCGCTCCAGCTGTTTCACTCTTTTCATTCAGTTCTCCTGACTGGAAGAAAATATTCTTTGCCTTTCTGTGTCAGCCTCACTAGAAGAATATTAGCTTTATTTTCATTTTCCTTGTGTCCTTTCCTCCCTTTAACTCCTTTTCCCATATAATTTTTATATGCCTCTTGCCGTCAGTTACACTTTCTGATACTATATCAGTACCTCCACCTAGCTACTCACACACTTTAATATTCAAATTCTTCTGTCTGCTTTTACTGCACTCAAATAAGATTTGGCATTTCATCTTTGCCCCTCTGTCCTTGTCCTCCTACATCTTATTCTTTTGAGTAATTTTCTCTATATTTTCCAACTTCTCCTCCCATTTCTCATCAGTTGCAGTAGCAAAAGTTTTTGCACCCTTTGGTTTGACTTTCTACATGAACACATGTACATGTATAGCAATGCGAAGTAATGCTTATATGCCTAAAAAGTAAATGAGTCCATTGTAATGAATTAATGCATTAAATGTCTGCAATGTTCTAATTTTACAGGCCAAACAAACAGCAAAACTCTTCAATTCAGCAGCCATATCCTTCACCTCTGTCTTCACTCCTGCACTGTCATTCACACATATTTTTCTCTCTGCAGCTTACATCCTTGGTGACTATCCTTCCACCTAGGGCTGGGCGATATGGCCTTTTGAATCATGCCAGTATGACTTTCTCACATTACAAGATACGCTACGCTAACACAATATCAATTCCCTGTTTAGTATCCAGACTTTTTTTTAATAAATAACAGTGAGGAGGAATAAAGTGGTAGCATTCCCACACTTGAAAGATTCTGCTCTCTTTTTAAAGTTTGTTAAAATGGGCCCCTCAACTGTTATTCAGACTTCTTTTTGCTGACACTCAGCTGTGGGAGTTGGGTACTAACAGATTTGTTCCACTACTGAAAAAAATGACACTCAGAAGCAGAACATACAGAAGAAGTCTGTTTGCTGCTTTTGTGCCCTGCACCATTAAGAGTGCATGTGTTTATTTTCCCAGTTGGAACAGAAACCCTCCCGCAGTATTAGTGTCACCTTACCCTCTAACCCACCTATTGAGTTACTAAAGGAATGAGACCCCCGACTGCAGCAATGTCAGAAAATGTTTTACCAATTGAGCTTCATGAAGTAACCTGTCTTTTACACGGCTGAATGAGCATGCTCAGTGGGAGTTGTGGAGTGGTCTACCATTGAAAGAGTACAAAGTGTATTGGTAAGAGTTGGATATGGTGGCTACCAAACACTATTATAATGAACATCATAGCAAATGTGTCAAAATTAAACATCCAGCAGACATGGACCGACATTACTATTTATTTACACATGGTCAGCTATGTTCACCACATAATGACTTAGTTTGCCTGTCTATGGTTTGATGATGGCAGCTGGATTATCTGAACTTTTTTTTTGCTGAAAAAAGCTGCCTGGGAATGAAGATGACGAGAGTTTGCAGGGCAGAAAAAACAACCAAACAAACAAACAAAAAAAAAAGACCTGAAGGGAACTGCAGTGTTAGAGGATAATTCTCTGTCACAGTGGGCCATTATAACATACTGTGACTGTGTGGCTTTTAGGATGTAACCAACTACTGGTAGATCAGTCTTTAATAGTATCCTTTGTGTGTAGTATGATTCAGAATCAAATAATTCTTCAATTTTAATGTTGACAAGTGTCCCTTTTTAAAAATGTGAATACACTTGACAGCCAAAACCTTTTGTTCTCTTTTGAATTTCCACACGTCTGTTGTTTAGTATAGAATTAAACTCCCAAAAGCTTTCCAGTTCTGTGGGCCTGTCACAGCTCAAGTTACTGCTCCAGCTTGAAAAATGTTTTGTCATCATCACTGTAATTACAACCACCATTGTAAACTGTTGTTTTTCTCTGAAGGTTTAGTTCCCACAATTTTCTACACATAATTTGAACATGTTTAAAACGGCAGTGCTCATTTAAGACTGTTTATGACACTTGCACAACACAATCTGTAACTTGCATAAGACCAATTTCCTTGAATAGGCACACAATTTAAGATAAGATTTTCATGGGTATAATACAACTGAAAGTGGGTTTCATAAATCAGAAGTAGATATCTCATTTCAAACAATGTATATATAGAGGAAGCAAGTCACACATTTATATATATATATATATATAATTTATTTATTTATTTTTTACCTGGATCAGTACAAGCTGACACTGGTTTTATGATTTGCAGTTCTTCCCTTACCCTTTATTCCTCAATCTCTTTCACCTCTGCCAACATCCTTCATCTAACTTGTGTCTTCTCTGGCAACTGAGAAAGCATATCACTTCACTGACATCTTATCTTTAAAATATTGAGCGAGTTGCATCCTCATATTTTCTTCAACAACACCCCCCAATCTTTCATTCATACCATTTTGTTTCACTATCCTCTTTTTTTTCTCTTTTCGCACTTCACTCAGATTTTGTCCCACATGAGATTTTGCCTTTTTCTTCCTTTTTCTTACTTCACCACAGGACCTCTCCTGTCCATCATTACTTCTCTCAACATCCCGCCCATTGTCCATCTCTTCTTCACTTTGCTTTCCCTAGAAGAAGAAATGAAAAGGGAGCTTCCAACCCTCTTCATCATTTTTCACTCCTCATTCTCTCTTTTGTCCTCCGCATGGCGATGCTACCACCTACTCCTCCAACTCATCATCTCCACAGGCTCCTGTCAGACTCCTGATCAGACGGAGGAGTGAAATCTTGTAACCTTTCTCATCTTGTGATGTTGTGTGGCTCTTTTTCTGGGAGGTGACTGTAGGAGACCTTGGTGTGTGTAAATGTAAGAAACTTTGAACAGAGAAAGAGATATAGATAGTAAGGTGCTTTCTTGTTGAGTGTGAGCAATAGGGGTGGGGGGAAAAAGGGAGAAAGGAAGGAAAGGAAATGACCAGAACATGAAGAAAAGGCAGATGTTGTTTAAGAAAAAGCAGAGAGATGAAAGGAATGAAGACATTCACAGCTGCATACTGATTTGGGCAACTGCAATAGAACAATTTTGATTTTAGATCCTCAGAATTTCTATTGTTTGTGTTTGACACAATTTCTTTAAAACAGCTTACATAGTTAACACAGCTTGCTACAAACGTGTGTGTTTACTCTGAGCTCTGCTAATGAACTGAATTACATATAAAAACTGCAGGTAGCAGCAGTGTTTCTCTCTTGGGTGTCAGCTGGTTGAGGGAAAAACCACAGTAGACCATAAATCAGCAAACTACGCATTTTGTATGTTGCTTCACCAGCATCACTTCTCAATTATATACAGGTACCTTCCATTTGCCTTTATGGCTGCTCAATTAGTGATGCTAAAACCCCACAGATCCCCCCCATCGCTGAACAAACACATGAACATTTACCAACAATAAAAACCTAAGAGAGTTGTATGTAAATTTCCCAAATACCTGTACCCAATTAGTGATTCTAACAGTGACATTAATGTTTTAACAAATCTCTAAATGACAGAACACTTTCCTTTTTCTTTGTAGAGGTAGCAAATGATTATCACATTTTTGGATGTAACTACCAAATATGACATAACAGCAATTATTTCCAACCCTTAGTTTACAACTTTGCCCCTGGCCTTAATTCTTGAGATTACAGAACATCTGAGACCCAAACTGAGACATAAGTCCCACCCAGTCACCAAGATTCCTCTAGACATACAGAAAAGACACCTTAAGGAGCAAATTTGGTTTCAAGGACTCGGCTTCAGAGACAGTTTTAAAGCCATTGGGATTCTCAGCTGAGCTATAATTGGGACTAACTGCTGACAGAAAGTCTTTTAGCTTTTCAGTTGACAGCACCGGCCAGTAAGCAATTTAACATTGCTCCTTATCTAGTTATGCCTAAAGGCCAAATACTGTAGGAGATTATTACTATGAAATATTCAGTGTTTTGCTTCTAGTGGATGTTTTGGACCTTGGTGTGATGTATCCTTGGCAGTACTAAATGCACCACTCTTCACTGAATGGAGGCTATAATGAAACTTAACTTTAAGTCAGGGAAAGAGATATTGTAGTTGTAAGGACTGTGTGGGAATATTTCTGTACTGTGTACAGTTTATACAAAGAGAAATACTGTGTTTATAAGCCAAGTGAATGCATGGAGGTGATGTATGAAGAGCTCTTAAGATAATAAATTTTCAGTGTATTCACCCAACACAGAACTTCCTCAACAATTTATGTAGGTGCTTTGCTTTTATTTTTTGCCAGAGCAAGACCTGTGTTTGGTTGAAAAACTACTAAAGAATTGGTGGAGTTTTTCCTCCAGTGTGTGGAGCACTTAGCACAACTGTTCTTGCCAAATGTATGAAAGTCTAAATAATCACTTTAAGTTAAGTTTGACAGTAGAAGACCTAATTAATTAATTTAATAATGTATTACATCTGTACTTCACACACAAGAAAAAAGTACAAACTTGTAGAGACTCATGCTATAGTGATGCAACTTTGTGGATGTTTTGGGAAAAGTTGTCAGAGAAAGATTTATTTTTAGGAATGCCTTTGCTTCAAAAGAAAAACAAATGTGTGAAAATAGATTTTCGTGTCTTTTACGCCGACACAATAGCCTGTCATTCATGTCTCTGGAGGTGAGGGCTGTGTTTATAATATCTGCAGCTATGCCAAATACATACTGTCATCTGTTGCATCTTAAGCCACAGCTTAGATATGGTTGTTAAAGATCAAAGTGCTGTCAAACATCCGCAGTATTGAGACTACAAGGGGAACAGTGAAGCTTTAACAATGCCCTATTGCTTGCCAGCGCAAGCACAAAGACACTGAAGAAACTATCTTATTTCTATGAAAAATTCTGACTTCAGCTAAATACAGAGATGTCAGACCTTGGCACATTTTTCAACACCGCTCATAGCACTCTTCTCAAAGTAGTACACCATATGCTACAGTAAAACAGTTTGCTATTGTGAGAACAAAAACTACTAAACTTTGAATTTAGTTCCCTAGACACTAAAAGATATAAGGTCTGATGGTACAATTACAATATGCCAAATATCGGCTTAAGCCTCTGCAATTATAGACTTATTCATTTGCTACTGTGAATAACTACCTATTTAAAGGGGACCTATTGAGCTTTTCCTTATATTGGTCATATTTATAATGTTACAGTGTAATATGTTAATATTAAAACGATGTTAACATTAAACGTCAGATAATTAATATATGTAGCAGTCATCCCTTGGAGCAAAGATCTAGATATCCACATCTCCATTGCAGAACAGAGTGGGCGCATTGGAATCTGGGCTGTAAGGAGGCAGGAGCTAAGACTGCCTGTTAGAAAATAGAGGCTGAACTGAGGGTCTGCATAAAGGGCCAAATACATATTTTGAACTGTGAATAGCATAGCTCCAGAATGAAAATATAGAGCTGGAAATTAGCATAATAGGTCCTCAAAAGATTGAATTTTGAGAAGCCATTGATCATGATTTGAACACACTCAAAAGGCTGAAAAACAGTTTTTAGGTGACTGGTTTTGTTTTAAAGAAGAACGCACCAGCCTTCAGCTACAATTTAGTGATGCTACCTCACGTAATTGGGCAAATAAATAACAAATCATTAAGTCATTTTGCAGTGCTCTTGTGCATTTTTCTTACAGTAAACAAAATGGCTTGCATCTGAAAAAGACCCTGACATCATTTCAAGCACCAAGGGTTTAGGTCAGTCACCTACATGAACAATAACTGATTAGCCTTTAAAATCTATGCAAGGTTCAATAAAAGGTGAATTTTAATCAGAGTCCTATTGTGTGCCATCGCTTGTACAAGATGTGAATAATGAAGTATTTATTCTGTAACTGAAAACAGATGTCACAGCTTGTTCCTTTCTGTGAAATGGGTAACAGCACTCATGAGAAAGATGCTGATATTTTGAGAGAAAAGATTTCTCATATCTCTTGTTGCAGAAGACATTTGGCGGAAATGTACCTAAAGCATCTTTACAGATCACAAGCGCATGGGTTTAATATGTGTATCTCCTGAGGGAATACCTCAAAATAACTTTGTGCCATGTGCAACCAAAAGAACAGCAGGGGAAATACTGCAGGATTAATCATACCTCAACTGCTTTCCATTGTCATATAAAAGTAAGCTGACACACCAGATGATTTGTAACAGAACTATCTGAGAAGTTGTCTTTAGCGGTTTAGAAAAAGGCAAACACTTTGATAAAATACTTATCAAAGCGTTTGGATGAACAGTAAACTCACTGTATGTCAACATCTTATCCTATTGCTTTGCGAAGCAGCTGGATTTGTGACACTAATTGGTTATGTGGTTTGGACACAAGCGCATACCCAGCGTGTCACTCGCCCGCTGGTATACCACTATTAATCCCATAATTAATAGTGCAATACACACTGTAGTGAACTGTGAGTTATTAAACATCTGCAAGGTTTTTCATTCTACAAAAGGACAGCAGCAAGGTCGAAACACACACACATACACACACACACACCTCAACATTATAACCTTGCAAGCATTGCTTTACGCCCACAGAACCATTGACCCTATTCGCTCTGTGTGCTTGGGGTTGGGTCCTGCTGGATTTGAATGCTGGAATTATCGAGCCTTATAGAAAATAATTGATCTTTCCAAACACACAGATGGTCACTCAAATGCTCAGAGGTGGATGTGCTGCACAGGTCTATGTTCATTTACAGTGCACAGTGTAGCTTGTAAGTACACACACAAAAAGAATGCAAATGGAAAGGCGCAGGAAAAACAAACCTGTAATGCTCTTGCTCACTCAGCTCACATCAGCCACACACCAGGCAGTGAAAGGTCAGCCAAGATCAACCAACTGCTTCCCTGGCAACACACTGGAGGTTCTATGGTCATTACAAATTCAAGCCAACCTTGGCTGTGGTAAAGCTAAAAACAGTCCTGATTCTCACAATTAATAAGGAGAGAAAGTAAATCAAGAGACAGAATAGTGCAGAGATTGAGAAGCAGAAATGAGAACATGAGCCAAAAAACCAAAACATAAATAATACCTGGAGAATGCTGCTAAAGAAGTGAATGACAGTTCAATAAAATGAAAATGGAACCAAAATAAGCACAGCCCTTTATCTGCCTGCACACACTCACTATTGTAGTAGTTCAATTGTATTTTAAATAGAATAAACCCCAACAGTATCACCAACACAGTGCTGTACACCACCCAAACTATCACCGCTTGAACAATTTCATTACACAGTCCACCACTATTCTGGGCCTCTCATTGTAGTTTTAAAGTTCTGACTGAATGTAATTTTCCCCTTAACGAGCCTGAGAGGAATGAACAAAAGGAGAAAATCTGTACCGAAGACCTTTAAATAAGTCTACGATATCCACCAAAATGAGGTTTTGTGTGTGAAGCATACTTAGGGAATAAATGCTAACATATTTTACTGATGACATACATGGTATTATCCATCAATTGATGAGTGGTCCCCATTCTTGGTTGTACAAGTGGTTCCATACTGATATAAAAAATTTATTTTTCCTCCTCCAGAAGAGAAATGCCTCTACGTTTATCTTTTGGAGGAGAGAAATGCAGAAGCTAAGATTTAGCAACAAGTTAATAACAAGAAGAATAAGTAGATGATATGAGAGGGAATAAGCAGTGAAGAGAGGAAAGGTGAGTAAGAAAAGAAGAATAAAGTGTGCAATTAACACTCATCCTCATGCCCTCATTCTCATTGTCACCACCCTCTTCTGAGTTGAAAGCATTCATTTTCCTAGAAGCGGCTCTGAGCATTAAGCTCAAATTCATCATCTATTTAAAAAATGACAAATCCCTTCACACTTGCACAAGAACGCACACTCTTTAACACACAAAAACAAGGAAATACACACCTTATTACTCAAATCTTGAAGAATTGAAGCATGGATTCTCTAAACAATATCCCCTCAATACACCCTCACTATTGATCTGTACGCTATTTATGCACTCACCCTCATTCCTACACACCTCCACTTTCTTTAATAACAGGAGTCACATAAAGGAAATGCAAATTGTCAATACTATATTATCAGAGAAAAACACACAAGTAAATGCCATTTTGTCTTTAGAAAAACATTTGCTGGATCCATTTTCATTTCTGCCTGGGTTTAACTGACTTATGTGGGGCTGTCATCAAACAGATGAACACAACAGCTATTCTACTTGCTAATGTTTGAAGTGAGCGGTGGCTGAGATTGGGAGCCTGTGCCTAATTCTCTTAATTGACAATTAATGAATCCAGACATTAGCTGATCCAAACACCTGGCTAAGGGTAGGCCATAATTAAACTCATTAGAATTATAAAAGAGACTTTTGTTCTCGATCAGTCATTAAAGCAGGAAAAACACAAGGCACTCTCCCAAAGTAATTTCACTCTCTCTCCATCCCTCCCTCTCCTGAAGCACTTTTAAATATTTTGTCAACTGTCTTAATGTCATTCTTTCCCAAAATTCTCAATTTCCTCCTCAAACTTTCTATTTCTTTCATTTTTTCCCCTATCATCAGTGACTGGATTTGTTTTGTTTTTGTTTTTTGTTTTTTAATACCATCCAAGTAGCTCAAACAGTTTGTCTGTGTCTCAGAAGTAAACAAATCTATTTCATCCAGTAACTCTTTGAACGTTGTCTTTGCGTTTCATGCTGCACTTTTCATGTCCAAAATAGTACTCCGTCACTCAAAATTTTACTCAGGTGATCCACACATTTCTGCAGTGGTTGACACACAGACACACACTAACATGTATCTCACTGCTGCTATCATTTTGTCTGTTTACAAAAGCTTTGACTTGTTAAAAATATGAAACAGCCCACAGCAATTCTACTTGAATATTTGTCTAAAGTGGCAAAGCAGTATTTGGTTATTCAGGCAGAACAGCTGATTTCTAATGAAAACACTTTATCAAGCTGTATTTATTTCAAGAAACATCCATGCATCCGAATTTATTTTTGCTTAGGCCAAGAGCATTGTAAAGAGATTTGAAGTCCAGCATTGGTACCAGACTCTATGATTTAATTAGATCATATTAATCCATTTAGATTATTTTTTTCCAGTCTGCTGACAAAATAGCAATGTTCTTATCCAATTATGTCTGTAAGGATGATTTTTGCTTTTTGACAGACAGCTATGTGACCATCTTCTGATTTTTTTTTTTAAAAGCAACATTTTGGATCATTTTTGGGAACATTTTCCATTTCATAATTTAGGCATTTACCTGATGCTCTTATCCAGAACTACTTACTAAGCAGAAAGGCTGGATCACCAACATTACTAGAAAAAGATTTTTTTTTTAAATTCTGCGGAAGCAGAGAGCTTTTTTTATTAAAAAAAAAAAAAGTTAAGAGCAGATAGAGTGAACTGAGGCAGCAGAAATGTAGGGGAAACATGATTCAATGCAGAGAAGGTAATTTGAGGTCCTACTTGAATAAATAGGTTTTCAGTTTAAAGACTCTGCCTTTCTGACTAGTGGCAAAGTCATTCCACTTTTGGCCTTTTGTGCTGATCCATTGTGGCTACAAGTTTCCCTTGAAATTCACAGTTGTAAATAATCCCATGGTCCCAAAGTCTGTGCCACAGTGTCACATTTCATTTAACATTGCTGTCTCACTGAGCCTTGGAGGAAAATGCCAGCTTTCCAGCAAAGTTCTTTAATCAGCTGGCTGTATATAAAACCACAAAACCACAACAGACAAATTTTAACATGTGAATATTGTGCTTTATTGAAGATATTCATTGTTGCTAAATGGAGAATCCTGATGTTTTTGATATTTATATATATATATATATATATATATATATATATAT
>JANJYP010001469.1:0-21866 GCA_024605115.1 Rastrelliger brachysoma | reverse complement strand
TGTTATTTTGTTGTTTGATATTCATGAATCTGTTTAGACTTTATGTGATGCAGTGATATGTAACTCTGAAAAAGGTGTGAGTTGTACTTATCAGTCCTTTGTGTTTTTTGCAGGTGAATCTGCAGATGAAGTCAGCCAGGTGATTTCAGAACTGTTTCATGTGCGGGTGGACTGGCTTGCAAGTTTCAGTTCCTGTGCAGTGCAGTAAAGCTACTCACTTGGTCAGAGGATCGCAATGAAACCAGCTCAGGAGCGCAACCAGGAGTGCCTACCTCCTAAGAAGAGGGATCTACCAGTTAGTAACAGTAGTGGAACTGGAGGGACAGGGGGAGGTGGGTCTACAGGAGGAGGAGGAGGAGGAGGTGGTGGTGGCGGCAGTGGTGGAGGTGGCAGTGGTTCTGGTAGTGGTATTGGAGAAGATGAAGTGGTTTCCATCCAGAACTCTGTGTCCAACAGTGACTCTCAGGGAGGGACTCCATCTGGAGAGTGGCTGCGAGCTCAGCCAGGGCTTCATTATGGAGCTGATAGTTCTGATGGCATACCAGCAGTGCCAGTTGACCAGTACAGTATGCTTTATAAAGTAGCTCTTCCATCTGTTACCTACTCGCCTACCAGTCTTCACCCAGTGTTAAGCCACATCTCTCCAGCCTACACTGTACACTCTCCTCTCTTGCAGCATCCAGGCCTCCCATATCCTCCTCTTGGTTATGCCCAGATCCCTCATTCCTCTCTTCAGTTTGTTAGCTCCCCATATGCAGCAGTACCCTACGCTCTGCCCCCTGGCTTTGTCCCAGGCTCGTTAATCTCTCCCTCAGGCACCATCCCTCAGCCCCATGCAGTGTCCCACCTTGTTCCCTACCCATCTGTCATACAGGAAGGGGTTGTTTCTCCACCTCCCACAGCCCAGGTAGCTGCTCATACCTTTGCCAAAGTTGCAGCATCTGGCAGTGTCCCGCTGATGTTGCCTTCAGAGCAAGCTGCCCAGCAGCACCTTGGTACTGTAGGGGTTCTACCTACAACAGAGCTCAGCTCTCGAGGGATGCCAGTCTTTTACCACCCTCAGGGCGCCAGAGCTGCCACTGCCACCAGAGACCCACATAGTGTTCAGCAGGAGAATGAGCCAGAGATGAATGGTGGGGATAAAGAGCAGGGAATTAGGGAGGTTGTGCCAGACTTGGCCTACACTGCTAGAAATGCACGACTGCAGCAGGTAGCACCCAGCTCTGCAGGACAGGAGCACAGCCAGGACAGAAGTCTGCAGAGCCAGCGGTTGGAAGAGAGGAGCTCACCTGGCCAGCGCAGCACTCCAGACAGCGACCTGGAAGTAAGACATATTGTTTGCCTGTTTTTCCAGTTTTTATCTGAAGGTGGTAATAGAAATGTCAGTGTAAATGCAAGATCCTTTTCAAATGAAGGAATTAGGAATTACCTCATTATCATAGCTCATTTTAACATGAAGAAACCTGATCACTTAATCATGAATACCCTCAGCCGACTGTCAATAAGTGTACATATTTGCTTGATAAACAACCTTGATAGATTATCAGTTTGGCAAGTACTAGAATTAATTAAAGGCAACATTTCTGGAAACAGGCTCATGTTGTTGGAAGGAATAAAATATTTCAATATTTCACATCCTTTTTTTCTCCTGGATTCCAGCATGAGAAGGTGTCATCAGAGTTGACTTTACATGATTAGTGCATACAAATGTAGTCGCAGTATTAGTCCTGATTTACTGTGGAATTTTTACACTCACTATATCTATAGAAATGGATATGTATTTCAAATCAATAGTATGTATATATCTTAACTATACACATTTTCAACATAGTATTTCTATGCATAAGACAATGCAGGTGATTTAGAATCTACTTCCTGTATTGGGTGCTATGTTAATTGGGCAATTACTTACAGCTATAGAGCTGCCACCTTGTGCCAAATTGGTGGTCTCATGGAAATTGGTAGCACGCAGTGAAGCACCACAGATATGTGCTTCTATCCAAGGAAAAAAGTAGATAATTCATTTAAAAATAAAAATATTTCAGGTGCTGTTGGTAGGCTGGCATGTCTTACAACTAATCACTCAAAAGGCTACAACATTGTTAGCTGTTGAAAATGTCCAGAATAACTGGCATTTACAAAAAAGGAAATTTATATATTATGTTATCTGTGTTGGAATGAGTTTAAGTGATGAAATGATTGAATGTGTATTTTAATTTACTGAGCTCCACAGATGTTGTATACTTGCATATTGTGATTCAGGCTCCTGTGAGAGTACATTTGAATGTCTTGTTAGAAATCATTTTACAACCAAGTTTTGAATTGAGCATTTCAGCAACATTAAACAGGGTCTGACTAACACTTTTTCTTTAATGAACTTGCAGGTGCAGCAGGTGGTTGGCCGTTTGGCCTTCTCTGGCCAAAGCAGCAGTGGGGGAAGAAAAGAGGTCTCCTTTGCTCCTTTGAACCTTTCTCAGGGTGCCCATAGAGCCAGAGATGTCCATGGAGAGAGCACGGGAGTAATATCTGGCCGCACTGCATACACAGCCCAATCTGTGAGTTATAGTGACCCCAGAGTGACGGGTCTCCAGCAGCAAACAGGGCAGCCAGGCCATGCTGTCATGCTAGCCAATGGACAGCCAGTCCTTATTCCCCTGGAGTATCATCCACAGCATCAGCCCCAACCACCACAGCAACACTACCCAGGACAGGCTAATGATGCCTCAGCCAGCCATGCCTCTACCATCATGGCCTCCTCCAACCCCAGCTTTAAAGCCTCTGATCCTTCAGCCAGAGTGTGCCTCTCTGAACGAGCTGTGGGCGAGCCGGCCACAGCTCAACAGCAGCAGCAGCAGCTTCCTCAGCAGCCACCTGCCCAGCCTACAGCAGACGTGACTCAGGCCTTAGCTTCAAGCCTCGTTCCTGCCTCGGCTCCCTGCAACCCATCGCACTTCATGAAGGGCGCCATTATTCAGTTGGCTACTGGGGAACTGAAACGTGTGGAGGACCTGCAGACTCAGGACTTTGTGCGGAGTGCTGAGGTGAGTGGGGGGCTCAAAATTGACTCCAGCATGGTGGTGGACATCCGTGCCAGTCAGCAGAGACCAGGTCTTGTGTCACTTCATTTCACTGTTGGGGAGCAACAGAGTAAAGTGACCATTGATGTGCCCCCGGAGCACCCCTTTTTTGTGTTCGGCCAGGGCTGGTCATCTTGCAGTCCAGATCGCACGGCCCAGCTTTATGGCCTGCCGTGCCATCACCTGCAAGTAGGAGACGTGTGTGTATCCATCACCCTGCAGCAGCAGCTTCAGCCACAGCAGCAGAAACAGCACCATCATTCACAGCAGCAACAGCAGAACCTGTCCAGGACTTTGAGCAAAACCAATGCTACATCAGGACCTGGTCACCAGCTCATGGGACCACCTGCCCCTCAGCAGTCACGGCCTCAGTCTCACTTCAGGATAGACCGCATTCACAGAGAAAGACAGAGGGAGGGGGATAAAGATATGGTTGATAAGGAAGAAGCCACACATGTGGGGGTTGCTGGGCACATTGAGCCACCTGTCAGGCCAAGTAGGACCTCAGCAGAGCATCCAAGGAGTCAGAGCAGTTACCACTTGCACACAGAGGGCTCTGCTTTTACAGGAGCAGGAATGGGAGCAATGCAGGCTGTACTAGGTGCTTCTCAGAGGCGTTGGTCCTCACCCGGCCTCCAAAGATACAGTATGAAGGGAGACGATGGGCAGCGCCCTCAGATAAGCACCTCTGGCCACACAAGGCCCTCGTTCATTCCCCAAGAGGTCAAACTGTCCATTGAGGGGCGCTCTAATGCAGGGAAGTAGCATCACATTTGGTAGCAACTGTAGAAGAGACTGCCATGAGTAAAAATGAGTCTGACAAGGAGAGAAAGAGGAAAAAAAGAGTGTGAATGTAGCCTCAGAATGTTTGAGATTTTGCACACCTAACAAAAAAAATACAAGATCTTTGTATCTGGTGAGAAGTTCTGGTTTTGGTTTCACTCAGCCAAATGATAAGAACCTGTGGTTTCCCAGCCAGTCGATGTCTGAAAGGGACATGAGAAGCTGAGTAGAAAGTATGTAGCTGATGAAATGCCTACCATAGTCCTTACACACTGCATTTCTCTTCCTCCCTCCCTCCTTTGTCACCACTTCCTCATATTCACGCTTGGAGGTCACCATCTCATTCAGAATACTCTTGCTTCCTTTTTGACCAACACGAACTACGAAAGAATGTGTGTGTAGCACAGTGAAGCTACTAACTGCAGGTTCTGAGTACTGAAAAGATTACAGTCAATGACCTTTTTATCTCCTGTTTCCTTATAAGCATTTACCCAAAAAAGAGTGAGTTTGCTGACATCAGTGGCTCCTGCGGTGATGCTGGCAGTGTTAATGCCAACTGTCAGTATGTGTTACGTTATGCTTCTTCGGCAGGAGTCTACAATCTCTGCTGTCAGCGGAGGTATTCTCTCCCTTGCTTTTCAGGAGGCGGGTCCGCAAAGAGTTGGATCCTCTCTCAGGCCCAGCGTGGCATGCGCCACTTGTCTTACAATCAAAAATAGTGAAATCAATCAGTCTCTGTTCAGCAATCCACTTTCATTCTAAAAGTCGTTTGCATTCATCATGACAGACTGTCACACCTCTGGTTTGGGCTGACCTAAGTAATATGTGTGTTTTTTGCATAAATGCCATAAATTGGAATCATGCTTTGTTCTCTATGATTTCTCTATCTTCTCCGCTCTCATCAATTAGAAAATCCATCAGTGTCGAATTTCTTCATTTAGAGAATTATTTCACATCCCCAGCAACCCGCCATACCATAAATCCCAGACTGGTAACTTCTAAATGCAATTTTGAAACAGTGTAATTAATGGAGGAGGCACTGGCTGGTCATCACCAAAGCCACCTGTGGGAATGAACATCCTGTCGCATTATGACTTCAGGACACTTTAGCTTAAACCTGGGACACTGTAGTGGAAGGGCCTTCTAGTTTGTAAAGAACCCTATGTGTGAGTCAATCATCCACGAGGTGTTCTATTTGTCCTCAACCTGAGTTATTGTTTGCTATGTTACCAAATTGAAGCAATAGTTCTTTTCACAGCTTGTGGCTGTTCTGCTCTCCACAAAGAATTTCCCTTTTGATTTCTACATTCAAGATGTGAGATCTCTTTTAACCCCGACCGTGATGCACTCTTTTGTGTTCATTTTCATTAATTCTTCAGGGGTCCAAACAAGCAAAGCATGTCTTTGAAAAATTTCCCAAAACACCATTGTAGATGAAACTGCTTCTTGATTCTCCATCTCACTGATGATATTATTATCTTGTATGGATTTACTCAAGTGCATCTCCAAGAGAGGCTTGACTCTAAACATTTTCGAGTTTTCTTCTGTGTTGTCTTTTGTTTTGACTTATTCCAGTACAGTGTGGTCCTTTGCTGTTGTGCTAGGATATAATTTATCCAACGCATCTTATGATTGTCTTGTGTTGCACAGTTGTCACTCTGATTTCACACTGACCTTGTAATAGGAATTACAGTACAGTAGATGTGTTTTTTATGAAGGGAATATGTTTGAAGTATTGTTGGTGTTTTTGTGGTGAGAGCGAAAAAAAAAACTGACTTGCATTTTTAACTCTGTTTACAAATTAGCCAAGATGAATGCTGCAGGTTCCTTGTGGTGACAGATTTTTTTTTAAATTCTTGTCACTGAAAAAATCCAAAAGGGTGAAATAGAAAATAAGTGCAATTAGATCACATAAAATCATTCAGAGGTTTATAATCATGCACAGACATTCCCGTTTAAAAGTGTGAATCACACAGTACCAGTTTTTCCTTACCTCTGACAAAACATTTGATCATAAATTTTTTTTTGTCATATCTCCTGTCATGTATGTGCTTAGGCATAAATCTAAGGATTTGTCAGTTGCATTGTTATCAGTTTTTTGTCCAACGTATGTGCTGGTGTCAGTACTTGCAGACTTTTGAGTTAGCTTGTCTATCAGCCCCCATACACTATTTGAAATGTCTTCTGACCAGTGAGGGTCCCACTTCCAGCGCTACACAGAAACATATAGATTAATTTCGTACACACTCACCTCTCTAAAGCTTCCTGGTGGCGCTTTGAGGTCACAACTTTATGCTCTGTCTTTAGGTTGAGGGGTATGCGAGAAAACCCCCACAGGAGTGAGCCGAACAGGGCTGAGTAAACTCATCCACTGGTACTGTTATTATGAGATTCCCATTCAGAAAATAGTTCAACTACAGTTTTAAAAGACCCATTACAAGGTCACCACATTTTTTTTCATGCTGTAAGCAATATACATAATACCTGAAAACATTTCACATAGTCTTGGTGTTTTCTATGCAGTAAACTCAGTATTGTAAATTTCATTGTCTTAAGTAGACCTCTCTGAAGCAGCAGGGCAGGTTGGCCGATGCAGTCTTTTTACACTGATGTCTGGTTATAGGACTTTTGCTTTATTCTTCTAGTGATACAAACCAGTATTTTGCTCTGCTACTTTCTTTTTTTTGCCCATCTTCCTTCTCCCCCTTTAAGTCACAGTTAACTCTTATGTCTTCTTACGATTCCACACAGGTGGAGATGAACCACTCGGAATGAGTGTTGCTCCAGTTTCTGTGTGTTTATCCAGCATTGTTTTTGGCACTATTACCAAGCCACTTCAACATTGTATTTTAGGTCAAGAATGCATTTGGTAGTTTTTGAGCGGTGCAGGTAGCGCCACCTGTGACTTTACCTCCTGTTAATTCTTGCATTAAGGCCATCACAAGCCTTCAAGCAGGAGAGCTCTATTTGTACCAAGATGTCGGATGGATTTTACTCACATCACTTGATAGTCTGTTGCTGTAATTGCACTAAATGTCGTTCTTTACAGTGTTTAAAACTGTTGGTAAACTGAAGAGTTTCAAAATTGTAAAGCACACAAAATCATGGAAAAATCATAAGTTGTGTGTTTCTGTAGATAGATGTTTTGTTTTTGTTTTTTTTGTATAGATAGCTTTGATGATGCTTGTCGATAATGCCTTAAATTCCGCTTTGTACAATGTGTGTTGACATAATGGAATAATGCTTCTGGTAGACTCCGTGTTCCCTTTTCTGTACAAGAGCATCCAAATGTCCAGCCTTGACTNTGCTTCTGGTAGACTCCGTGTTCCCTTTTCTGTACAAGAGCAAATTACAAATGTCCAGCCTTGACACTCTTATCATGCTTACAAGCTGAAATTAATATTAAGGTGTCTCAAAAGGTGACAATGAGTTCCCTTTTGGTCCCAGACGGTTCAACCATGAAATCTGCAATTTTAATTATGTGTGTGTGTGTGTGTGTGTTAATCATGATCTATTCCGTTATAGTTCTAAATGCACTCTTAACATTTAATTCTTGTTTTTTTTTTTCCATGTGTGGGAGTGAAGTAAATTTAAGCACTTCTTACAAGACAATGCTAAGAGCGTCAGCAACAGACAGCAATCCAACAACACCATACACACATCCATCATACACACACACACACACACACACACGCCTACCTGTTGTTAATTTTAGTATTGTTGCACAGGATGCATACTTTTTCATGCATAGAATAAATGGATTGTGTTTGGTGTATTGTGCTTTGTCCCACAGAACAACAGAAGATGGGTTTGGGTGTATGGAGACAGGCTGCATAAATCAGATAGCTTTCCATTGGTGGTAATGTGATGGTTTATTTGTTTTCGTGATGTTAGCAGTGCAGATTTTTAAAATCTCCCTGTGTGATCTACTTCCTGTTGTTTGATCCGGTATTGAACTACAAAGGTGAATTTAAGACTGTTTGGGTATTGCTGATGTCGACTTAAATCAGGAGAAATACAGAACGGTTTAAAGTTTTAAAGAAGTCTGTATTTTCAGATTTGACATTGTACTTTTTTCGCACAAGGTGACACTGCTTTTTATGTGACGTGTAACTATCTCAAAAACAAAACAAAAAACAGTATCTTTTTTTAATGCCTAAATCTGCAAAATATATGCAATGATGTAAATGTAACATTCAATCCTCAAGTATAATCCAGGTTGTATGAACTTTGTATAGTGAGTTTTAATATTGTATGGCCGTACCAATATGTATTGATCTTTATCAGAAGCCTTAGAGTTGTCGACCCAAAGTGCTCCCTTAGAATACCCTACACCTACCTGAATTTAACAAAGCATTAATATTTCTATTTTGTTGCATTTTCATTTGTACCCTTTTTGAATAAAATAGATTTGTACTGTATATTTGTACCACTCTGTGAACTACTTAGGGCGGTTTTTGTTTTTTTGTTTTGCTGTTTTAATTCTATGTACTTTAAGGACACAAAGATATTGTATTTTTATTGTTACAGCTAACTTGGAGACATTGCATTTATCATGTTTGTTAAGTAAACAATATAATATATATATATAAATATATATATACAAATATAAATATGAACTATTATCCAACTTGTGTGCTGTGTTTCTTAAATTACATTTACTTGTTTAGATAAAGATATTAAGTTATATAGAAACTTAAGAAATTTGCTCCTGAAGTAAAAGTCTATACATTACTCACAAAAAGTTTCAGGATGAACCTAAAATCCACTATGACCTTTATAGGTGAACTTGATGTGATCTCCTTTAAACTTTTGAATGCAACAGTGTTTCAGTACTGTACTGCAGAACACAAAAGGTGTTTCATCCATGAATAGACCAATAAATGTCCTGGTTCAATTGGAGGTGGATCAATAAGGAATGGCTGCTGGAGACTAGATCGCCTAGTTACCTGCATTTTTCCCAGACCTGAATACCATTGAAAGCCTTTGGGATCAGCTGAGTGGCTGTGCCTGCACCCCAGAACCTCAATGATCTGAGTGCCACCCTTCAAGAAGAGTGGGGAGCCATGCCTCAGAAGATAAGTCCACTTGTGGACAGCATGAGACATCGTTGTCAAACTGTAATTGATGCTCAAGGGTACATGACAAGTTATTAAGACATTGTCATTTTTTTGTGGTATACCCACCACTGTTTAGCTTTTGTTTCTAAAAAATTCTTTTGAGATGGTGCAATTACTATTGCATGCTTCTACTTAAATGCCATACTTTCATGACATAATACCACTGTAGCATGCAACGTTTTCCATAATTTTCTCCTGGAGACCAAATAACCCTAACTTTCTGTGAGTAGTAATACAAATAAAGCAGAAATATCATCAGTAAAATGCTCATATATCAAGAGTAACAAACCAAAGATTTGGAACAGCTGGTTTAATATAACAGTACATTATAATTTAAATTTATTCTGTTTTCTTTTTATATAAAAATTATCTGAAAAAATATTTTTTAATTGTAACGCACCCTGTCAATCATTCCTACCAGTGTATAAAACATTAATGAAGTAAACACATTTTATATTTTACATGAATGCAACTCAGCAAACGCTATTTTTAAATTCCTTAAGAAAAATAATAAATTGACCTTCATATTTTTACTATTTCTCAGAATTAATGATGTCATTTTAAACCTTCCCATGAATTATTCAAACATCTTCAATTAACATTATACACCATTCAATATTATTCCAACTTTGTTATATGTTTACACCAGTTAGTGATGCTTTGTGGGAGGGTGATAAATACACCAATTAACATAAAATGTCCATAATAGCTGCTCACAACTACATTATAGTAATAATTTATGGAGTATTTACACGCTGCTCATTTGTGCCCCTAAAACAAGAAAAGTGAAGTGACACTGGTCATTACCATTATAGTAAAGTCAATGTTTATTTCCACATTCTTTACCAAGTTTCATCATGATCTGTACATCTGTTAATCCAGTAACAGAGGATGGCGGCTCCAAAGTGCCATCCAGTCAGAATGCATTGATATCGCAGCTAGCGTTCTCATTAGCGGTTAAGCTCATTCATTTGGCCTTGTTCAGAGAGATTAGACGTTGTAAACATAGACATTGAGAGAGGAAAATCCTGATAGAACTAACAGAAAGGCCAACATTTTTTTCTTTTTTTAACATGTTTCTCTTGATTAAACTGTAAAAACCAGGCAGGCATAAAACAGTAGAACACAAGCTCATATTCAATCATTCTAGGACAAGTGCAGTTTCACGACATGCAGTGCTTACCTAATTCATACTGAAAGTACTGCTCATAAAGACTGACAGAAAACTTTATAACTCATAGTACTTCCTTTCTGATACTATGTCAGACCACAGACATTGCAGTTTTCTGTCGCCTCATTCCACTGTAGGGCAAAAGGGGATCACAGCAATTTCAAAGAGCAACCTCTGAGAATACCCAGTATTCATAGTCTGAGAGAAGAGAGAAATAAATGACACCTGAAGCTTTTGTCCAGGGCAGATCCAACACTGATCTGCCCTTGGTACAGTATGTCATGAATAGGATGGCAGTGAGACCCTGTTGCTTTCATGTGCTGAAGTAGGAAGAGAAAACAAATCTTAGAGGACAACACGTCTCTAGAAAAGTCACGCTAAAAACGCTTGCTGTGACATAGCATGATAGATCTATAAATTAAGTCTTACGGACCATGGTGTTGTATCTAGGCTCTAAGCCCACTCACTGAGTAAATTGCCTGAGAAGCTAAACTCTTTACATTGAAGTCTGTTAAAATTTGCATTCTGCATAGTTTCAGTGAAAAGTGAACTAATTTCCCTTGCAATAAATAAAACATCCTTTGCATAGAAGTTTGATGCACTCCTAGAAAAGCTGCTGAAGATGAAAAAACTATTGAAATTCTCTAATAAATTTGCTGCTTCAGCAAACAGCCAGGTAGACTGACTCTGGTCTAGGAGTGACTCAAACAAAACCAGTATTTGTTTGTGTCTCTGATATTATTTGAGGAATATTTCAGAAACTGGTCATTTGACAATGTAAATGTTTGCGTCTTGAGACGTGAAGTCAAGAAAACTTGGAGGTAATTTTACCTTAAACAAAAGAGAGGAGGGGAGCGTGGGGGCGGGAGGTCCATCACAGGCATGGCCTCTAATTTAAACATTTTATACTACTGAATGTAACAAAATAATCAAAACATTTCCACAAGAAAAATATATTCACATCATATTGCATAAATATGTACTGGAATGAGGTTAATGAATATAGATTAATAAAATCTCTCTCCCAGAATGTGTCATGAAATTAGCCCCAGTGCTCAGTAGCGGGTGGGGAAAAAATGAAAATGAGTTCCCCTTGTCGTACTGTATGAATCATTATTAAATATGCTCCGTCAATTCTGCCGCTGCAGGATTAAGCGGTTCAGATGATAGATTTTAAAGATACTTCAACCTTACAAAGCATGTCAATGCTACACAGATTGCATGAAGCAAAGCAACATATCAACTGTGTATAATTTTCTATAATAAAAACCCCACTTTCAGGTTGTAATTCACTCATATTGAAGCAAACTAATGCATCTTTGTGAGCATAATTCAAGTAATGTAATAAATTCTATTCTTAACATGTTAGGAACTATTTCATTGTGACCACTAAACGGAACATTTCTAATACAATATTCTTTGATGTGATGAGCCCAAAATATATAAGAGGTAACTAATGTATTGTACAGTACAATAACAGCAGCACAGACTGAGCTTTCATGAGCTAAAGAAAAAGCTCTGTAACAGAAAATATAAAACATTGGCAGAATATTTTGAGTGTAACGATGCATGGAAAGGAAAAGAAGTTGGCGAAGAGAGCGTAAGAGGTGTATGCATTGAGTTGTACATATCAGGAGATGAGGGGGAATGTTGCTCAACACTGGGCGTATTCAATAGGACAAAACATTCAGACCATCACACCTGGCGAATACATGTAGGACCAGTGTGTTTANATAGGACAAAACATTCAGACCATCACACCTGGCGAATACATGTGGGACCAGTGTGTTTGTGAATCTGCTGTTCTTGTGAATGTTTTTGTCCTATTAAAAATGCCTGAGTGATAAATGCAAACCCAAATAGTGGAAAACAACCTGCATCCTTTGAAGTAGTGTACAGTACATATAGAGCTTTGGAAGCTTGGAGTTGAACGCAGTAAGCCACAGGACAGAGGGCGCCTTCACGGCACCGGCTGAGGTAGTAGTGTGACTGAATGTGTATTTCCCAGGGACTCATGGTGGCAGCTTGAAGAGAGGTGTAGCTACCGGTAAACCTGAGTCACTGGGCTGGCGGAGTGGACCAGAAAGGAGGGGGCTGTAGCTACAATGTCCCCACTCCTGCCACTGAAGGTCCATGTGCAAAAGATTTTTCTTCTCAAAGGAAGTATGACTGCTCCTATTTGAATGAACTGTGTTACATCTGCTAGCCCACTGACGAACAGATAAATCTCTTTACAACATGCTTTAATATCATCATCCATACAATATGAAACATACTCAACCCTGTTCTTAAGGTTTTCTAGACTGTAATAAATTAGGAATTGAAGTAGTTTTTGTCGTATTTAACAAAGCAGTGAAGCTGGTCCAACACTGGAAGCTGAGAGTAAACCAGCTGGGGATGCTTTGCTGCAGCCATGGTAGCCTGGTGGTGGAGTGCAGAGGTTAATGATGCTGCTAGAGGCCAGTTAGTTTCCTCTCCAGCAACCAGGTCTTTATGGCAGCTTCATGAACAGACCATTATCGATAGAAGGGACAGGCATGGGGCAGGGGAACTGAAATAGACTCATGTCTGCTGTGAGGGCGGCCATAGCGGCAGGGTCATGCTCTATCTGTGTCCTCAGAGCAGGGTCGATCTTCTCCAGTCTCCGTTTGATCCTCTTGGCCTCCCTCTCTCGGATCAGCCTGGCCTGCCTCTTCTCAGGCGTCTCGTTGGCCCTCTTTAAACGCATGGCCTCTCTGTCCCTCTGCAGTCTGCGTGCTCGCTGCTCCTCCGATTCCTGCATCCTCTGCATGCGCTTGGCCTCTCGGTCCCGCAGCCTCCTCATCTCCCTTTCCTCTTCTGTCTCACAGGCTCGCTTATTCTTCTTTGCTGTGCGCTCACGCTCCAGGCGCTGCATGCGGGCCTCCAAGGGTTCATTCTTTCGGCGCAGAGCCCATTTTCGCATTGGGGATTGGGCCTCCACCAACTGCTGATAGGCAACGCAGCTGTTGCACACAAGCAGCACCCCGGCAGGATACACAGGCATAGGGCTGAGAATGTCTGGGATAGGAGGAAGGCCAGAGGAAGAGGAGTTAAGAGCATCAGGGATAGTTGCAAGTGATGGCCCTTCAGAGAGAAGACTGTCGGGTAGTGAGGGAAAAGAGGGCCCTTGCTCAGAGCCTGTGCACGGTCCCGGGCCATGACATGGTCTGGGGCCTTGACATTGGCTGGATATATGGCCTGGTCCTTGGCAGGTACGATGGGATTGACACAGGTTGGTGTTGGGGTCAGGTGCCTGATATGACTGAGGGCCCTGACATGAACTTGGGCTGGGGCCTGGTCCGTGACAGGAGCGAGTGCCTGGGCCCGGGCTGGACATGGGGCTGTTGGAGAGGGACTGGGACACAGAACATGAGTCCCTGTCACTGGTGACATCCATCCTGGTTGTGTCGAGAACATCTTTAAGCTTCTCCCTAAGAAAAAGATAGAGCATTAACCTTCACTGGTGAAACTGTAGCTGAGTGAGGCACCATTTTAAATTTAAACAGGTGCAAATAAATTATATGAATATATTGAGCAACATCTTATGCTTCATTCATCCCGCTGCTATTGTGACATTATTTGAAACCGTTCTGTCTGGTGGAGAAAAGATGCCTGATCTCCTCTGACTCATTTCTCAGTCCACTCATTTCAGTGGTGAGTAAGACACTGTGTTATGTGATCTATAGTTAGCTAAAAAAGTTTGGTATTATTATTACCTTTAGATGGTATGCCAGATGTGAATTTTGAGATGACTTAAAACAAATTAACAAAATAATTTAAAATATAAAAATACCATTTTGAGAAAAGGTCTACATTTATTGATATTGTTTGTCTGCCACTCTACTGACAGTAAAGTTGTTACTTTAAGACATAATCCATTTATAATTTATGAAAAGATTCAGCATTTTATGGGGACATTTTACTTTAAGTGGCAGTGTTTACCATCCATATCATAGGTCATCTAAACTCAAGAGTTTATTATTGCTGGCTTTAACACGTAGCTTTCCAAACACCATTAAGATGCAGCTTTTTGAGGTCTGCTTAGTTGGAACACACATATACAGGATCTTCTGAGGGTAAACTCACACTTGACTATAAGCACATGCATTTTCCCCTCCTGTAAGAAATCCAGTATATTACAGCTTGTATAACTCTCCTTCTACTTTGTGTCCTGACCTTGCCAGTGCTGCTTTAATTTGAAGCATTATGGTAGTTGCTAAGCAACATGCAAGTTTATTTCCATTAAATCTGTCATTCCAGTACTAATTTTATTCATCCCTCATGTTCTGCATCCTGCCTAATCTCACACGTTTGAGACAACTGCTCTATTGTATTTGAGTGTGCTTCATTAAATATTATTTAAAGTTATCTTTAAAATGTACAGGGCACCTGGTTGTACTAACTTCAATAACAAAAACCCTGACAGAGAAACAACAAGTACTTTGTGACCAGTAGTTTTAAAATAAAAAGCAGCAAAAATCATTCATCTGTATTATCTGAAATTAATTTCTANAGTTATCTTTAAAATGTACAGGGCACCTGGTTGTACTAACTTTAATAACAAAAACCCTGACAGAGAAACAACAAGTACTTTGTGACCAGTAGTTTTAAAATAAAAAGCAGCAAAAATCATTCATCTGTATTATCTGAAATTAATTTCTCCTGCTGAATCAAGTTTGCTACATGTTGAATGTAACTAAACCCTCAGATGTGGTTTTAGTGTTTAAGGATTAATGAAACGATCAGGAATATGATCAGCCAGGAAGATAGAAACAGACTATGAGGTGCATAATGTATTGAATAATATTTTTTGAAATCTGTGGAGACACCTGACTTAACATTTTACTTTAAGAGTTAAATACAGAATATACTGAATACATTGTCTGCAGTGTTTCTAATTAATGATACAGACTGTGTCGGTCTGCCATAGTCTAATCTGTGCCGCCACAAAGCCTTTAGGGCTAAGCGGTATATTTAGTTTTTAAGATATATCAATATACTTTTAAACGAGATATTTTGGGGCGAGACGTTATCTTCTGTCTCTAACTGACACAGAGGACTCTGCTCTGCCCGCTGAAACCGAGCAGAGGTATATTAACCTCTGCTGCTGTGTACAGTCATTTGCTGCCACTGCGCTCCATTTCTTTGGTGTGACTGGTGACCGTGCTAAACAGTGACTTTCATGTAGGAGTTTTCTTAAAACCCTTTAGCAGTTAATCCTTTTTTAAATAAACACATCTGTGTTTAATGTCTAGGTAATGCTAAAGTTAAATCATATTCAAAAGACCCATCTTGTAATAGCTGGTATCAGATTCATCTACATATTTATTTGAAAAAAAGTACTGTGCTTTCACGACCTAGTGTAAGATGAGAGCTACACTGGAAAGGAGCCCAACCTGTTAAAGTTGTTGGTGTCTGTGAAGTGTGCGCCACAGACAGCGCAGTTGGAGAGGCGGTCCTCTGAGTGGATGAGAAGATGCCGTCCAAGTGAGCCAGGCGAACTCAGGGCTCGCCCACACACTGGGCACACATAGCTCTTGGTGTTGCTCAGCATAGTTGTGTGCTGTTATAAACAGAAAAAAAAATAAAAAGACATACATTTTAAGTATAGAGAGGTAAACTTTTTTAATGCAATTACTCCAAACATGAAAAAGTTGAAGAAGAAGTGAAACTTTTCTTGTGGCATAACTGACCAATCATACAGAAGAAAACAACAGTGGAAATATTGAACATATTGTAAACTCCCAGCAATCACCTCTACGTTAAAATCATATTAAACATTACTAATTAAATTTAAAAGCATATAAATGGCTTGATATAGTTGCTCAGAGTGCTAGAGGCTTGATCAACTGAACTGAATTTTAACCAACTCATGAATGTATTACTGTGTAAACTAACTTTAGTTGGTGATTATTTTAATTCACTTGATGACAAATTAAGCACTAAATTGGATCATACAAGTCAATACCTTCTCTGTCCACCTGCTTTTCATTGAAGTACTGATGCTAAAAGCTGCTTAGTGGCTTTAAAGGTGACGACCCATAACCAGCTTATTTGAAACAGACTGCAATTAAAGCTACTTTGTTTACATGGTCCTGTGCTTGAGTAAGACAGGCCAGACCAGTCCTGTTCTCACCTGGTAGACATGAGAGATGAGCTTTTCCGGGCTACTGAAATCCAGCGTGCAGAGAGGACACACAAAGTTGTTGCTGTGGTCTGACCCTTCCTCGCTCTCCTGAGGGAAACCAAGCACCATTACAACACAAGCTCTACAAGTAAAGTGCATTTACATCACCTACACTTTTATATCCATTTTCATATTTCAGCCCAACATTTTCAAGTTAAAGCAGATCAAAATGTCTTTGAGTTACTACTTAAAATATGGATTGATGAATAGAGAATAAGACTACCAGCACNTATTTCAGCCCAACATTTTCAAGTTAAAGCAGATCAAAATGTTTTTGAGTTACTACTTAAAATATGGATTGATGAATAGAGAATAAGACTACCAGCACTACTGGTACATAATTTTTTAAATCTCTTGCTGGGCCTTTGTGGACAGATTATCCATTTCACACACTTCCAGCTGAAGCATCTTTGCATGTGTTATATGGTGATGTGCTGAGTGTGTGAATGAGCAGAATTTTCACAATCCCCAATGTCTCACTAACAGTGACATGGTGCCGTGTACAGTCACAGATGTGACTCATGCACAAGCTGCAATACAGAATGTTTTCAAACAGAAGGTCCAGGCACAAAACATATTGGCTGATGCCAGTGGTGTATCAAATTGAAGTGCTTGTGATTTCTCCTCTCCATTTTTGTTTAACCCTTTAAGCTCTATTTTTTTTCTAGTTTTCTAAAATTGCATACCCATAATGAAACTGGTATATCTCTGTAGCCACAAGGTATATTTGAATACTTTTGGTGTAAAGTAAAGGGAACACTTGTGAAAAAAAAAGAAGTTATATAAGGATGAGTATCTCTTTGTAATGATGCTGTGGTAGCTCTAAAGCGATCTAAAATCATAGTATAATATGTGAACATTATCTCTGCAAAGGTTGACTCTGATCAAATGAAGCAGAGCAAAATTAGAGAGGTTTTAGTAAAGACAGGTCAAGCGAGGTCTCCAAAATGGCCATTTGAGTTTTCTTATGTACAAATATATTTCATTTGTATTCTAAAAAAATAATCAAACCAGACCTCCCATTCCAAAAATGATCACACAAAGCAACTGAATGTTGAATCACAATGAACTTATGTCAAATGCAACAAAAAATATTTTCCATCATGTGCAACTGGAAGCAGTTCTTTTTTGAAGAGAGGCAGAGGAAAAAGCTAATCCAATGCTGCTATCTTGCGTGTTGTTGGGATGCAGAAGGTCTTCATCTTCCTGGTGTCCCTCTCCAGTAGTTCCAATACTTCTACAGCTGAATAACATTTCTTCAGCCCTTGATTTGCTGTCTTTGCGCAAAAATGCACATAAAAAGTAATAACCATGACTACAAAGCAACCTGTTGCTGTGTGCTCTGACTCTTGGTGCGTAATGACACATGTGCTGATGGTCACCTTAATATAAATGCGCTCTATCTCTCTGCCACCAACTTTAGAGCCTATAGAACAAAGTTAAACGAACAAAAATGACATTGACGGCAATGTCAGTCAGTTGGAATCAGCTGAGCCTCGTTGTGTAGAAAGTGGAGGCTGCTGTGAGGGTCCAAAATCCCTTCAAAATGCCAGTAATATTTTCAATGTAACGCAAGGCACTGATTAACACACTTCTGTTGCTGAAGGTGTGTCAATCAGTGAAATCACTTGTGGAAATGTTTGGTTGAAAGGAAAACCTGCATACACATGGCCCTCCATGGCACATGATTGCCCACCCCTGCCTTAGGGAGTAGCCAAAGCACTGCGAGTTTGTGATTGGTTGAGCATAAGTGTCATCATCAAGCAGCACAACGTCTTGCACAACAAACACAACCGCGCTATTGAAAAAAAAACAACTTCAAAGAGGCTGCACAATGTCCGCTAACAACGGAGTGTGGAGTGCTGAAGAGGTACGGGCTATGAGGAGGCCATGCAGCAGGAACTCTGCGGAGCTCAACACACACACCGCCTGCTCCTGAGGCTCCCCTTCCCAGTGGAAACGCAAACTGATCCGAGCTGTGCTTGTACCGATCTGTACTGTACCGATAATGGAAACAAGGCTTTAGATAAACATCTGTGCCCAGCAACTGAATGAAATCCATTTTGAGATTTATATTTTTAACATCTAATAAGAAGGAAACACTATGAAAAATGTGAGATATAACACATACCACTAATTTCTGTTCTTGTTCATCATCAACAGAAATTCAGAAAAAGTATCTGCTATTTTTTCAGATGTGAACTCACTAAACTGCATTAAAACCACAGTGGCATTGACCACCCATTACATATGTATCTTTTTTTCCCAAATTAGCATTCATATCACCTGCTGTTTCACCCACAGCTGGAGGATGGGAGTTTAAAAATCCTGCGGCTATTGAATTTATCATTTTTCACAGCCTGCAAGTCTTGCAACAATCATAACTGCTTTCAAGCCCTGTGAATCTATGAACCACATGAGTTGTGCAATATATCTCAAAATGAAACGAGGCACCTCTATGGTGAGGCTGCACAGCTTCTGTTAAATAGTTAAAAACCTACAATAATTTATGCAGGTTTCTTAATAAGGAATGTTAAATTTAATTGCACTGCACCAGAAATATTTTGTAAAAGGTATATCGACTATTTACACATTTTCCTTCAATATAGTTCTTCAGCAGCTTTTACTGGTGTGATAGTGGTCCTCTCACCTCTTTGACTCCCGCTCCTTGTAGGCGGCACTGCGTTCTCTTGGTGGTCATGTGGTCGTCAGCTGAGGTGTTGGAGGACGAATCTTCACCGTGGTTGTCAGGGTCACTATCGCTGTCTTCTATGGAGGCAAACACAGCCCTATCAATACAGACAGACAACAGAACACAGAGCAGGGCTTATTCTCACTAACACCCCTCATTCCAAGGATGTCCTAGCCTGGTAAAGCAGACCCACATCAAATGTAATTTTCTGCCACTAGGGGCATCTAGATTTCTAGGCTAAGGATGTCCTACAGATTCCATTCAGTCTTTCCCTGTCACATCCCTCCATCCTGTACCTGAGATGCTATCCTGTCCAAGGACCTCCTGGGAGTTGTTACTGCAACATTCACTGTCCTCAGTGAATTCGTCTCTGCCATCCATGTTAATAGTATGCTGAAGTCCTGCGATGCCTGAAGTGTGGAATGGCCCTGGAGATAAAAACAAAAAAATCAGTCACAGAGCTCTGTGATGGGGGTGTCAAGTGAGGAGCATAGCAGTTATTAGAATATTTGTATACTATACATTAAAACCACATGAAAATATAACACTACAGATGGGTAACATGCCATTGTATGTGAGATGATATAAATTTATTGTCAGCGATTGTACCATTCTGTTAATTACTTTGCTTTATGGAAAAATTTGATTTTTACAAATTGTTTCATCAGTGCAATAAAGTACCATATGTTGTCAAGTATTTAACACGCTGGAGCAGCCAAAAACATTGCGGTCTCATTCAATGTATCATATCAGCATGTATGTTTATATTATTTTATATAAAATCACAAACACAATGAGAGGATTTCATTGTGCATTGTGTGTTGGTTCATATTGCAAAACCATTGTATCAATGTTCAATAAAAGCTCTACTAATTTTCATGGTTATTGCTGTATAAAAAGCTATAAAGAATATAAGTAGAACAATAAACCACTCATCTCAGGTTTCAGAAAATAGTGAGACTTTTTTCATATAATAACATATTTTCCTGTATACTGTGGACTGGACAGGCACAACTTACTTGTGTAGAGTATTTATTTCACAATAATGTGCCTTTTTAAAATAGGTTCCTCATATATATTATATTGTTAAACATGTCAGTAAATTAAGGCTGTTTGAATACAGACATTTTTATCCATACACTACATCAAGCATTGGAGTGCTGTGCTTTATCTCCATGGCAACATCGAAACAGCATCTACTGTCACAGCATACAGCAGGAAGGTCTGAATTTACAACACTGATCAATTCATTTATAGCCGTGTGTCTTCTTATGTCCAGACACATACTATACATTTTATGGAAGATGTGTCAAGGCCTCTGTCTGAACATTTTGCCATTTGATTAAGTAGAGGGGTAGAGATGATTCATCCTCCCAAAATGCCCCAGCTAGAAAATTATTTACCTAAATTGACATTTTTCACAAGACCTTTGTGATCCACATAAGATATGGTCCACTGGAACTTCTTTACATAATGAATGCTATGCCAGAAAAATGATAAGGCAAGCCCACTGACATATATGTGCACACACTCACACATTAACTTCATTTGCATCCCAACCCCCACTTTTTCACACATATACACTCAGAGATACATGTTAGCTCTGTTCGACAGCCATGCTGCAGTCCCACGGGGGAAGCAGCCTGCACTATTTTCCTCTAGCTAACTGCTTTGCTACTCAGTGTGTTTCTCTCTCGCTCTCTCAGTACCACCCACACACTGAACAGCCTGGATTGCCCTCTGTCCTCCCTGCTTGTATGTAGCTCTGACTACTTCCATATCTATACCATCAACTCTGAGGGGGAGGATAAAGCTTCATAGCATGAAAGCCCATATGTGGCTCATTTAACTGCTTGAGATGCCACTCTTTTGTTTTATTGCTGCTCTGTTGGGTTGCAGGATCGGGTGAACCAGGTTCTGATTATCACACTTGACCCTGCACACCCGTATTAAACTGCCAATGCTGGTTCATTGGAGACAATTGCGTTGAACGCTCCTCTGGCATTCACACACACACACACACACACACACACACACACACACACACACACACACACAACATCTCACTTCAGATGGCTGAAATTAATGACAGCTTAAAATCCAATTTTCTTCCTTTGTGCGCTCCCCCCTCCATTAACATAGATTAGAGATGGGAGAGAGATCCTGACTTCAGTTACCTGAGACTGACAAAGGTAATTACAGCCTTCGTCACAATCCTGAGGTATTGCACGCGTACGCACACACACAAGTGTGTGCTTTCTCTCTCTCTCTCTCTCTCTCTCTCTCTCTCTCACTCACACACACACACACGCACACAGGTGTAATCTTGAGCAGGCTTGTCATTCTGCTGTTTTGCCACTGGTGAGAAGTTGGTATGTGAATACAGTTTGGGTACTTTTCCCATAGAAATCCAAGCATTCATTAGCACTGAAAGAGTGGGTCGGAGTATTGAACTATGAACTACTACAACGAGCTGGCTTCACGGCACATAGCCAATGATTGATGTGTGAGAGATACCCATCCCCCCTCTGCTAGGCTCTGTCTGTACATCTGTCTCTCCTCGCCCCCCCCCCCCCTCCTCCCTCAGTCTCTGCCACTGTGATGTTATCTCTGAGTCTGTGTGTCTGTAGGCAGGAGGTGACGCAGTGTCTGACTGAATCCAGACAAAGAGACAAACTCATCAGCCAACAGACACAGAAGAGGGAGAGAGGAGGAGGAGGATGGGTGTATGGGTGTGTGTGTATGTGTGTGTGGGAGGTTGGGGGGGGGGGGGGTGCAAAGGAAGAGAGAGAAAAAGGTTGAAAAATGGAAATGG